>VDFB02337941.1:67717-190249 GCA_007258455.2 Sequoia sempervirens
TGGTAAAAGTTTTTCACTTCATAATTAAAAGTATTCCTTGGGTAAAATAATTACCCATTTCTTTATCCCCAAGTGAAAGTATTTTACAAAATTTTATTTTCATCAAAATAATACTTTCTCATTTCCCGTGGAACTATAAACATATATTTTTTATCTTTAGAATTTTCATACCTGTACATTATTTTATTAGACCACATGTTACCTTATCAAAAATTAATGAAAACATTTCATTTTATTTCACTTCCCACTATCCCACACCATCTTTGTTTCTCCCTTGCGGGAAGGTGGGATAAAACTTTGATTTCACCATACTCCTAGATATGTTTTTGACATCCTCTGCGATGATGTGGGAATGCATATCTGGTTAAAATTTCACTTGAATATGCTTTGATTGATATCCATACCCTATTTTGAATCATCCATTTTTGCTTGAAAATATAAATATGTTGCATATGATGAATCAATGTGTCTGTTTCATTCTTTCTTATGCACATGGCATACTCAGAAACAAGCTTATTGTGAAAAGTTGTGCATGTGGGAATTAGCATATACTTGAGGGTTCTTGACAACTATAATAGTTGTTCCAAGGGTGTATTAAAATAAACCAAATGCAATTGTAGACCTTTCATTGTGGGAGCAAAGAAATAATTCTTTTTCCCCCTTTTGTGATAATGCGTATGTTATGTAATTCATTATCTAGAAATTGGCCCTTTCATCCTTGATCCGAGATGCATTTTGTTGTTTCTCCAAAAATGTCTCCCATTCTTCATGAATTGTTTAATCCCTCAGAAAAGATACCTAAAACTAACTCACTTGAAAAAGATCTTTTACAGTCATGATTCTTGCACCTCTAAAATAATTTGATGACACTACTTCCAGCACATGTCCACCGGTCCATACAGAGAAAAACATCATTATATTGAAGCTCCAATAGTGGAGTTGATTTCCTGTTGTGAATAATAGCACATAATATATGTTTACTTTGTTCAAAAACTTAAAATTTATAAAATGCTAACATATTTAGGGCTTTCAAAGTTGTCCCAAATTTAGTTCAAAACATTTAAAATGTTTTAAAAATTTATGCACCTTCAAATTTTAGCACATAGGAAAATTTTTAATTTTGGTTGCTAGGAAAATAAAGTAATTCCACTGTGGACACATGGAGCATCCTGGAACCACAAAAAATTTGCATAGGACCATGATCAATTATTCTAGAAGTGGGTTTCTGTCGGATTTTGAACAACTTGCCAAATCAAGGTACTTCCTTTGTAAACTAGCCCTACTGGAGCATGTAGCAAGAAAAATGAATTATTAATTTAATGCACTAAATGAGCTCATCATCCAAAAAAATTGAAATTGGAAACATTTGAGGCCAAAAATTCAATTGGGTCATCTTTAGAATTTCAAAATTTGTAACTTTTTTGGGGTGCCAAATCTAGCCCTGCAACAATCGTAAAACAATTAAAAAGCATACTAGAACTCCTCTGAAAACCATGAAAATTCACAAAAATGTTGAGTTGTGATAGGAGAGTATGCTCGTCAAATGGTTTGGAATGAAGGAATCAGGGCTGAAAACTATTAATGTGAAAAGTTGCCTATTCAACATTTTATAAAAATTGCACTTGTCCAACTCAACTGAAACCCTCCACTTGGCTTTTTTGAAAAAATATCAAATGTGATTCTAAGAAGCTATAACTTTTCATATTATCTCATTTAGGCATTGTGAACATGTGTGCAAGATGGTTTTTCACCAAGCGTCTTTATTTACAAAATATCAAGCATCAAAGTTGACCCTTTTGCAACTGTCCTAGAAATGCACTCTTCAAAGTGGGTAAATTCCATTTGGATTTTATTTTGAAAAAATACCAAATGATGTCCTGAGGCCCTAAAAATTGGCATGAAGGTAGATCTTGGTGCGGAGAATTTGAAGCACCAATCATTTTTTCTTGACAATCTTCCAATTGCTTAATATTATCTTCCAAAGTTGGACACTTTAATAGATTTTACTGTGTAAACAAACCTTCGCACAACCCTTCAACTTGGCCTTTTGAAATCTTGTCAAAATTGATTGTACAAAGCTGAAAATTGGTGGAGATACTCACATATGGTAGATGAACACACTTGCAAGGTGATTTTGTGTGAAATTGCACTAACTTCATTTTGTGATTTTTCAAAGTGAGCCACTCGAGTAGATTTCCAGCCGAACTTCTGAGTGTTGAAATCTATTTTTTTCACATGAGAACCTAAAATTTTTCATGAAATTTTAGGCTCCAACAACATGATGCAAGGGAAATCCATCATATCGCTCATTTCTAATTGAAACTTATCATTTCATGACCATATGTGATGAGTGATGAAAATAAGAACATAATGTCAAAGGACATCACTTATCATTATTACAATAGTCAAGGCTCAAAATCCATTAGCGATAGGTGATCCCTCAATGATACAAGGAACATTTCTCACCGCACATTAATATCATGAGCTCCAACAACTATTTGCAATGAGCGATAACAAAGAAATATTGCTCATCAATTATTGCCAATTTGGGACATACACTTCTAAAGTATCAATGATGAGTGATAAAGAAAGATGGCCATCGAGAATTAAGTGAAAAAATTTAGACATGTGCTCATAAGTTGTTCTAATGAAGGGTACCCTCTAGGATGATACGATAGAAAGGGATCAAATACTCCTAAGTCATAAAATGCAAAGGATGTAAAGGCCAAAAAGGCTCTTTACTTGGCCTTATAAAAATTGAGACACTCAGACCTAGGCATGGGGGAATAGTTACTCAACAAAAGTGAATGACATAAGATGGTTTTAAAGTAACCAGCAACAGGGAACAATAAGCCAATAGTAAAATAGACTGTTGTTCAAGTATTCAAAGCCAATGGTTTCATAAGAAAGGACTCAAAGTCAATACAATAACCCTTCAACAGTGATACAAGCAAAACCCTAAGCCCTTAGATATCAACCCAACAAGATGAAACAAGGACTTGAGATGGAATATAAAAGTTTTGCAAGTTCCATCAAGAAAAAAAATGTTAGCAATAGAGCTTTATGAAACAACAATTCAAGATACGCCAAAATACACATGCACAATCTGCTAAATGATGTGTTTTAGAAAATATACAAGAAAATTCAAAGACAAGCAAAAGGAAATATATTATGAACTAGTATAGTAAATATCCATAACATTGATAGATTGCATATGCCATATATGCTACTCCACACTAAAACAACTCAGGATACCAAAGTATGTTGTGCCACAAAAAATCTAAACTAATAAACCATTGTCATATGTCCAACTTTTGTCCCAACTAGAGGAACAAATCATATCACTTAGAATTGCATTTGCACAAATATGGGAACTAGGGTAAAAAATATCTCAAATAGGTTTAATAGGATCCATCATTAATGTCCCTGTTGATATTATCATTATACAAAAGGCAGTACCACAATCAACCAATAACATACAAATGATTGTTGTTTCACTAAAAAGATGCTTGGAATACAAGAATGAATTTCAAAAGGGCATGGTATGGCCCAACCTCATCATGGAAGCTTTGGCCCAATTGTCAAAAACAACACTATACAAAATGCAAAATGTCTAGATAAACAAATATTGGGAACATTTTTTGCATACGAATGATGAACTTGAAGAAAGTACTAGGCCTATCACAATTGAAACTGAGTCAACTAGTGACATGGAACATGAGAATCCATCTGAAACCTTTGTCCATGGATTCACAAAATCTAGAAGTATGCATAGCATGCAAGACAAAATCATTGAAATTGCACCTACAGAACAAAACTATCCTGTTGGAATATTTAAAGACAAATATGTTGAGGTAATGAATTTTAGAACATTATTCTTTGGCAAGCCACACAATCAAACATAAAATTTTCATATCACATGACAAACATATTTTTCAAAACTATCAAGATACTAATACTATAAGTCTTGTCTACAATGTCCATAAGAATATGGAAGGGCCAACTAAAAGGAGTAAAGCTAGTTGCAAATTACATGAAACACAAACCAAACCTTGAAAGAATTCTAAAATCAGATATTGGACATGTTGATTTCAAAACCATAAGAATATCCCTAGATTATACATAGCAACTTAAGAATTTTTTTTTTTCAATGATATGACATCTAGGACCACCAACATCTTCCTCACTTTTAGTAGCACCAAACAAAACTGGGATCCTTTAATAAACACACTATAAGAATTACACAATCAACATCAATTAGGTAAAAAAAAACAAGATTTGATTGCTTAAATGAACACTAACAAATTTGAACTAATCAAGAAGGATCCTATTACTTGTGTACAATACTATAGACATAGAATAAATGCAATAAAAAATTTGATGCTTATAGATGACTCTATGTTTGGAAATGTTATTGATTACTTTTCAGTGACTGAGTTTCAAAACCGAGGAAATGACCATGATTGTATGCTATTATGGGTGTAAAATTCACCAATCTATACAAAAAACAACAATGCAGACATCATAGATTTTGTTGGCAAGTACATTACTTGTAGCACTGATCATTTGTAAGTTGAATTGGCTAGTTAACAAAGGCATCACCATACAAAGAGATGCAAAAGACCAAGGAAAATAGTTTGCAGATACAATTTCCCTTTACCACCAATGAAAAAGACAAAAATACTTTCACCAATGTTATAAAAGACTGAAACAATAACTTCAAATGTTGTCAATGTTTACTCGACACTACAAAAAGAAAAATAGGACAATGAATACACCTTAGACATGTTTTTAAATGGCACAAACATTTCTTAAACTGATTATATAACATATTTGAGCTCTACACTAAACAAGCCAACACTTTTTTTATAAAGAAAACCATCAAAAATATGGAACAACAGTTTTGCAAGGAGAATGCGGCACCTTTGGAAGGAAAATACAGATGCCTAGTTTGTGCTTAATGCATATGCCACAACAATGTAATGTAGCTCTTACATTTCAAAAGTAGACAAATCAATGACATATGCATTCAAAATAATACATAAGGACCACTAGAAAACAAATATTGATGCAATAAAAATGATTGGTAAACTTGGAAATGCATTGTTGAACTTGCAACAAATGTTAGCACACTAAGGTGCTCACATTGCTTTATCAGTTCTACTAAAATTTAGTTCAAGAAAATGCATTTTCATTGATACATGTTCCTATAGTGACTGTACATTCATTCTAAAATCTTTCAAACAATTAAAAATGAACCAAATGATTCAGAAAACATTCTCTCAAAATCTATAGTGGACTATTATTTAATACGTCCTCAAACATTGATAGACATATGTCCTATAGAATTTGTTTCAAGTTACAATAAAAATGGAACTATAGTTAACCCAAGAACTAAACCAAGAGTAATACGCTTCAATAACTTCAACAAGCACTTAGACTTATAGAATCATTGTAGAGAGCAACTGATGCTCTATGTACCATTTAGAATAAATGAGAGTACATTAAAACAAAACTTTGACTCATGGGAACATGCATATATGCACCATGAAAGAAACATTATAAAAAACCACGCAAAATGTGCATGGAACACAAGTGTTGCATGGGGTGACATAGAAAAATAACTTAAATATTTTAGTCCCTTGATGATAGCAACAACGATAATTCATTCACAACAAGAAAAACTTAGAGCCAAACATAAAAATATGACATTCAATCAAACCTTCCAAACATAGAGCACATAAAACCAAATACAATGTCACACAATGCATTTAAAACTGCCAAACACCCACATCTAATTGACAACAATGAATATTACAAACTAATACAAATGTTAAACAAAGAGAAAAAAAACAATTGCTAAAGATGTTATAATGAAAAAGATGAAGAACATTGACAAGCCTTTGCATTTGTTCTTGACTAGAGGAGCTGGAACTGAAAATAATTTCACTGCAAAAGCTATATACCAAGCTCCAATTCACATTTATAGAAACCCAATCGATGACAATCCAGATAAACCAAAAGGCTTATTAACTGCATATATAGGTAAAGTAGCTTACAATTTAGGTAGTGTCACATTACATTCAACATTTCACATACCATTTCATAAATCATATTTTGTTTCCCTTAATGTTTGAAGCATTGGATAATATGTCCAAGCACTACAATCAATTGTGTGTGCTCCTTATAGATGAAATCTCACTAGTAGGCTCAACATTTCTACACTATATTGATAGATGAATATGAGACATAATGAAAATGCCTACAATGTACTTTGCAAACCTTGATACATTTTTATGTGGTAATCTTTACCAAGCGCAGCCTATGCTTGACTCCATTGTATTCAAGAATAGACCCACTATAATTGAATTGATGCCTTACAATTTTTGGAAAGAGAATGTAAAATGCTACTCATTGGTCACAGCTATGAGACAAAAGGATGAAAATTGTACTGCAATCCTTAATAGAATACAAATAGGCTTACAAACAAATGATGACATAGACTATCTTAACCAACTTTTCTTTCATCCTGCACCTTTAGACCCAACACTTCCATACATGTCCTATAGGAAAACTAATGTAGAGGCACACAACCATAAAATGCTATTGTCTATTTCTAGTGAAATGATAGTGCTAAATGCAATAGATGAGTATGAGGAAAACTATAATTCAATATCACTCTATAGCCATACAACCACTCTTCCACTTCAAATATACTTGAAATAGGATATCCTTGTTGAAATCTATGCAAGAAACTATAATACGCAAGATGGCCTAGTCAACGAGTCTTATGGAATATTTAAAGCATATACAATAGGGTGATCCCACAATGCTAGTTTACAATTTTTGGCCAAACTAGACACTAAACTAATTTTTTCTAACTAAATCTTCACTTTCAGATGCCTATAGTGGCTAAACCATGAGGAATTTGAAGATGATGCAAACTAGTGACTTGTGACATTTTTTCTGTAGATTCTAAATATTATTTTTTTATTTTTTTTGGAATCAGATTGCACTTCTTTTTCTATCTCCTTCAAAAACTAGATTTTTTCAGTAAACACCATTTTTAAGGAGTGACGCTCATCGTATAATACAATTTTTTTTCCATGAAGGATAAAATTCTATTTTTTTCAAATTTAGATTTCTAACTATGATATCTAGTGCTTCCAATTGGTCTCATAGTGGTTTATTGAATATTTTTTCCTTAATCAAGTTTCAAAGTCAAACTAATTATAGTTCAGAAATAGGCGGACTGTATAACATAACTTTTTTTTGTATGTATCGAAATTATTTCTCATTTTTTTTGTTGGATCAAGGACTTCAATATCTAGTGCACTCATATTTTTCTTTTCTTTTTTTAATCTTCTATTTCTCCACATGTGCAAAATAGAGAGCTTGATTTTTGGTGAAAAACCTACATTCACAAGGACTACATACTTACAAAAACTAAATTTTAAATGAATTCATTTTGTCCCCCAAAAGGTAAATCAAAAGTGTTTTTTTATCAACATTTTGATAGGTGTAATAGAGACTCCATTATAGGTATGGTTTAAAACGAGCAAGGTTCTATCTAAGGGGGTTTGATCTAAGGTAGTTTGATCAAACCCTCTTCACTTGGAATGCTTTAAATGGAAATTTTAATGCTTAAATAATTATATTTTCCAAAAATATGTGATTTTAGCAAAAATTAGAATCTCTCAGGAATTTGTAAATCAGGTTTGTGGGATCACTAAACAAATAATGAAATTGATATTGATTGACTCAAATTTTTCGATCCAACAATTGGACAACAACAAAACACAGAACTAGCACAATATTACACTAAACTCATTGACAAGGAATGGGTTCCTATATTGCGCATTGCAAGAGCCATTCAAAAGATTTCACTGAATAAGAAAATTACAATTAGAAAACAATTCCCAGTACAACTAGCATGTGCAAGAATCATTCACCGATCACAAGGACTAACAATGCAATATTTTTCTTTTGAATTAATAGGCATAAGACAACAGGGATTAACTTACACAACATTATCATGGACAAAGACAATAGACTCAATATTTTTGCTAAAACCTTTAACCACCAAAAACTTCAAAGTTAATGGAAAGATACATGAAGAAATGCATCACCTGTAGCCAACTACATAGTGGAAGCTCCATATTCAAGCTATATGTACACATAAGCACCACAATTAATTCTATGCACATTAAACACTCATTCATTAAATCCACATGCACATGACATTGCCAATGACAACAACACAATGCAATCAGACATTTTGTGTTTACAAGAAGTACATATGCATACCTTACAACCTAATATATCATCGCAATATTTTAACACCTTATCTATGAATATAATACATGGCATAACAATGTTTACCAAAAAAAATTGTTTGTATCAAAAGAAAAAGAACACAACTCTACAAATATTGAAGTTGTCATAGTCACAATACTACAACGCAACAATGAACTTAATATATGTAATATTTATGCAAGCCCTATTACTTCCATTCAAGAAATTATCACAATTCTTCAATCTATAATTGCATACATAGATACAAAATGCATATTGTACATTGTGGGCGACTTTAATGTCAACATGTGCTTGGAAAAAAAATCAAAATGACACTTCAAAATTTCATGCAAAGTAACAAAATTCTTTTTTTGTTAAACAAATTGCATATTCTACACAAGCCACTAATTGACCATATCTGGTCAAATTCAATCACAACTGTATGCAATATTTATATATCAGAGGAATATTGGACTGATCACTTTCCTATTTTCCTAAAATTCCACTTCACTAGTTGAATCAGTTCAACATTATAGCATACATAAGCATATATCACTAATAAATTTTCCAAATAATTCTGCAATACTAAATCACTAGCTTGCAGGGAAACAATGGATGAAACAAAAAGATCACAAAAGTAAGAACAAGAAATGGAGGAAGACACAAGAAAATGGTAAACAACCTATCCTATTTGCCTATGACATGCATTTTTGCATTGTCCAAATATAACATTTCCATTTCTCTTGTTGTTTGCAGAACAAAAATCAAAAACATATATCAATTGAAAAGTTGAATGCAAACAAAGTTGGTGACACATTCCAAGGTGACAACCTTGTTTCCTAGAAATCAACATTAGACAAATTCAATAGAACACATGAAGTACTTAGTGTAGATCTCACAAACCTTAAAGTAGAAATGACAATTACACTGAATATCACTAGATACCTTGTCCAAGAACATGACTAGAAATAGTTCTAGGAATGTGAGTTTCAATATCAAGCTTCCAAATTGCCCCTAGAATAGATTATGATAGAGGGGATTGTGATTGCATACTAATACTAATAGGCACAAGCACATTTGAAATCATTTCTCACTTTTCAACAAACTATTGTCATTCCAGATACTACTATTAGCCAACTATTAGCAGCCACAAATCAATATCCAAGTGGAACGATATGTGCTTTGGTTATTGGTGCTAAAAAAGTCAGTAGACAATATGCAATTGATATCAAAGATGGCATAACAGAATCTGACAGAGCACAAGTACAAATGTATCACTAGCATATGCTACTAATCCATTCTAACATTTTTTTATAGCATTATCTGCTTTAATAAAATTTCTTTGTAACCAAGACTAGCTTTGTCATTACCATGTAGCTGCAGCTATGTCCAACTCATGAAAAGCACTACTTGCAAATAGGGGAGCTGCTACATAGGAACAAAACCCCAACCTTTCTTTCAAAAATATCTTAAAAGGAACTGATTAAAAGAACATGTTCCACATGGGTTGATCAACATTTATTTGCAAATTGAATAACAAGAGAACATTTGGAAAAGTTAGCTACTTTTTTGCAATCAACATTTAAGGTGACTCTTTAAAAACATTTATGCACTTTCATTTAAAATTTATCAAATTACTAATTCTAACTATCTATGTTTGAATGTTTTAGGTTTTTGGGACATTAAAAGCAGCAAATGCACTGTCAAAGCCATTTCAAGCTTTCTGCCCAAGTTGCAAATATAAATTCAATAATTACGATGCACTCCAATAGGAAACTACTCATTTTAGTCAATGTGACAAGGAGGTGAGTTATGTATGGGTATGTGCAGGATCATCATGGAAGAAACAAGCCCTTAAGTGGCAAAAAATTTAGAAAAATGAGAGTTAGGCAACTTGATGTAAAAATTTGCATAAGTTATCTGTATTATTTTAAAAATATGTAAGAATAGAATCTATAGAAAATTGAATGTAGTTTCTAAACTACTAGGTTTGTTTAAAAAGAAAAATCTATTTGGTGAAAATTTGAGAATTTCAATGTAGTGGTACTTAAATTTTAGGGAAAAAATAAAAATGGAATTGTCATAAAGCCACTCTATACAATAAATGATAATATTTTTTTTATAATATTTTTAGATATAAGTAGAGAATCATGCGATGTGATGCATGTTTTTTGTACTTTTTTTTCCAAGTAAATAATTAATTATTATTTTTTTATTACAAAATTTTAAATAATATAAAAATTTGTATGTCTGACCACCTTAACTTGGTCAATACTTCATGAAATTCATTTTTTATTTTTTAAATCCTATAGTATGCAAAACATAGAATGTGACACATGTTTTGGATTTAAAAAATGTGATACCATTTGAAAGCTATAGATGTTTTTCAATCAGCATATCAATTAGGACTTTAGTCATAACTTGAATAGAAAATAAATAATAATTACTTATTAAATTCAAAGTAAAGCATAATTTACAAAGGTGGAAATCTAAAAATATCCTTTAAAAACCCTTTTCATTTCATCAATTTTGGGTAAAAAAAAAGTCGTCAGCCACATACCCATTATATCGCAATTTTTTGGCCCATCATGATCTTGCACATACTCATATATGTACTTAATCCTAGAGAAATCACCAAAAAAATTGACAAGAAAACAACTCATTCCTCAATCTGAAGCAATGTCCTACGACAACTCTTGCCCATCCTTTAAGACATTAAATATGAAAAATACATCAAGGAAAAATCATCAGTTATATTTGCACTACCTACGAGACTTTTTCACCAAAGAGAATTTCACCATCAATCAAAACAATGTTATCATAGAGGCCATATGCCTAACTAAGTAATCAGTATATGCCATAGCAAGGTATAAAGCAATACTGATTCAAATAGTCTTCTTTCTTTTCAAACTCCTAAAATTGTTTAGAATTATATAAAAAACTAGGTTTCAGACTATCCATAATAATGATATTGCAAGTGGCAAAGAAGTAGAAGTGAAAGACTATCTACCATTGCACAAACCTGCATTCCTCTTTTTTTTTTATGCTTTTCTTCTTGGCTCTTCCACCTATATTACTATATTTCATGTTTTGTGACTCATAACTTCTTCCTACTTTTATTTTCCAGTTTGACATGTCTCTCCATTATATACTAGACAATACTTTACTTTCTTATGTTATTGTTTAAATAGATTAAACTCTATAGTTACATGTTTTCACTATGCAATACATTGTATTCTAGACAATACTTTACCTTCTTATGTTACCTTTTAAATACATTAAAAGCTATTGTCACTTGTTTTTACTATGTAACATACATGTTAGCAACATAAAACATACATCTTCTTAAAGGGAAAGTCGCTACTGCAAAAATTGCATTTCAATTTGACGTACTTGGTTGGCCATTCAAATTTATTTGACAAATTTTATAATGTGTTTCTATTTTTCTTATCTTCTTACACAAAGAAGAGTAGTAGGCCTATTCCATGCAACAGGAAAAGACATGAATTCATTTGGTAACTTGATTAAGTTCTCTTTTGGCTATTTTCCCAGTTACTAATTTTATGTAGATAAATCAATAAGTAATAGCATAATAGGAATGTTCACAATTGCATTTGCCAATTTTTCTTTTCAACACATTTTCTGAGTTTGAAAGTTATAGTTTATTTCTTCTTCTATTAGTTGCAGTAGGACTATTATTCATTATTATTTAAGTAAAATAGGAAAATAGTGAGACATTATATATTTTCACAAATATTTAATCAATCTATGCAATATGTGCAAGGCAAGAAGACACGATTTTTTTTTCACAAACATGACATCTTGCTATTAGTCAAACACAACATTCCAAAACAACAATTCCTCTCCATGCTTTGACATTCTCCATGCATTGTACAGATGAACCAAATGTGTCAATGCTCACAATAGAATGACCTTTATATGTACACATGTAACAACGTCCACTTGAATCTACAAATCCTCTGAAGAACATTTTGCAAACCAATTCTTATAACTTACCCAAGCTTTGTTATTTTTTATTATATATGCTATTAGCTCTTGTAATAGTAATTTGCAATAGTAACTTGTTACAACTGTATACATTCTACAAAGTCACTTGAGTAACAACCCTTCTCCTAGTATGATTACTTCTCTCTTGCAGATATGTCATTGATAGCTGGCATGAATAAAAGCAGACAATGCATAGTTAATTCTTGAAATATGAGCCATGTCGATTTATGCTTATTGATTGTTGATTATTTTTTAGAATCTTACATGTTTTTTATTGTGGGTTCCCCTTTCCAACGTTTTATAAATTAATTGTTATAACTCAATAGAGTTTGTTAGTTATTATATATTTGTGAAAATACATAGAGTTCTATTATGCTAATTTACTTAAACAAAAATGAGTAGTAGACTTGTTGGCATTTAATGCATTAGTTGTAGATTGATTGAAAAGCTTTCCATTTCCAATGTACATTATACGAATGCAATAGTGAACTGCTTTGATCATAACAGTCACTTGCCTTTGAGCAAAATGCCATGCACATGAGGTGCATAATGGTAGTAAAACTGGCACAATTTGCATTCAATTATTAATTTTAGCATTTTCATTTGTAATACTTGCTTCACCAATGAAACTTGATTGTCTTATAGTAGGTCTACTATTGATTTTAGTTTTAGTAAATTATAAAAATATGGGAACATTATATACTTGGCATTTATGAACATATTTTTTATGTTTGAAAAGCATTATTTATCTATTTACTTGTGGTATGGAGAAATCTCAATACCTTGTAGTATGTGAATTATGAACAACTATAAATGGTAATGCTTTTGTATGCTTTTGTATGTTGCATACATTGTCAATGTCAAATGGGTGCATGTATGGTGAGAATGGCAACAATGTTACATGTGAACATGTGAGAATATAGACTTGGAGAAAATTTGTCCATTGATTGATGCATTACAATAGTAGTATGTTGTTGTTATATAAAGCAATATTTTTTTACATCTAGTCCACTGTATAGACTTACAATGCATTAATTGTGCCTTGATTTATTTGATAGGAACTAGCCTAATAGAAAATCCTATAAAATTTGGATTTAATGACTAGATGATTAAAAAAATTCTTTGTTTGTTAAAAAAGTTGTGCATCTTTTAGCTCTTGGTTGTGCTTTTGCATGTTTGTTATTCTAAAAAGTGCACTACTAGTGAATTCCTTGGCTGTGTGTTTATGAAACTTGATATCTCAGTGGCTATAGATTCAATGAATGCATAGCTAGTTCATGAAATCTTATGCCAGTATTGGGTTTCGTTTGTGCTTATTCTCATTTCATCATAGTTTGTTGAAAAGCTTGTGATTTTTTTAGCTATTTGTTATCATTTCATTATAGTAGTGGGTTTTGTTTATGGTCTCATTTTTGCAATAGGAAAAAATTAGACAAATTCAAACAATTTGCACAAATTTTCCACACATTTCATGAATCAAATTTCCTTGCGAGAAAACATGCAAAAACATTTCATACTCTAACCTTCCACTCTCTACCTCAAGAATCAAATGTCTTTGTAGCTCTATAGATCTTTGTCTCCACTCCAATCCCAAAAAAATGGTTCCTATTACAAGGAAAATATTAACAAAATGCATTCAATACATTCATAGTTAACAAGACCTTGCCCAGGCCAATTGGTTTTCCACATGTTGTCTATTTCTATATGCTTTTGAATTAGGTTTTACCATATACTCTAAGTTCTTCTAGATTGAATCTCTAATACTTTACAAACTAATGACAACTCACTTCTATCACATCCTCCAAAACTCAGTTCTTCTTCAACAAATGCCCTCTGGCTTTTAAACAATAGAACAATTCTTTGTGCCTCAAGTTTCATCACAAAACTTGGAGACCATAATCTTGGGCATTCATCAAAGCACACAATTCTTCACGGTCTATATTTTTACATGTTTACATCTAAGACCTTTTCCATTTTCACTATCTATACACACAGGTGACACCTGGAAGCTATCCACCACACCGAAGCATAGAAAACCATTCCCATTTATAGTTGTTTATCATTTACACATTATGAGGTATTGGAAATGCTCCAAACCACTACCCTCAACGTACTATTTTTGGTGCGAATTCTCGGGAATGATTTGAGCAAGGTCTTCTAGACCATGGGTGTGAAATGTGTTTGAGGGCTGGTGGGTACACACACAGTGAACACATAGTTAATTCATGAAATCTTAGCTGAATGTTACACTTTTTTTGTGCTTAAAGTCAATTAATATTTGCATAAAGTTTTTTTTTTTTATGGCCTATTTCTCATTGATTAATATTTAGAAAATTCTAAGTAACAAATAATATACTATTTGCAAAGAAAATTTAGTTTTCAACATCTTCAATTAATTTAACTTATTAATATTAGTCAAATCACAAGATAGTTTGTGATTACTACTAAATAATTTATCTCATTGGAAAATCCTTTCACAAAAGTATTTCAATTTTTAATTATACAAACTAATTAATATTATTATTGAAAACATTTATGCAAACTAACAAGCACTTATTTAGTACTACTTACTATATTTTCAAACAATTAGTTAATTTTATTTAATATAAGTAATTAGATTTCTACCACTACTTAATTAACTTTCTAATTTCAAAATGCATCTATTTTTTTGCAATGGTCTAAATTATTTTACTAAAGGAAATCTTCATTTATGAAACATGGTAATTAGTATTATAATTTATTTAATTTATATTCAAAAGAAAATTCATATTAATTAACATATTCTTCCGAAGCAATAAGCACTTATTTTCTAAATTATTTAGTCCTACTTACTATATTTGGAAACAATAAGTTGATTTTATGTAATTTAAATATATACTTTCCTACTCCTAGTTAATTGATTTTGTAATTTGGAAGTGCATATAATATAATCAATATTCCCTTATTGTTTTTCTTAATATTTTCTCCAAATTAATCTTCTATTAATACAAAAGTAATTAAATTCATTTTAGACCAATTAGTTCAATTTTATGTTACCAAATACTTTAATTTATATTATAAGGTAATTAGATTCATTTACAAGCAATTAGTTGAATTTTATCCAACACAGGTAACTATTTTCTTTACAAGTAATAATTTGAATCTACCTTACAAATTAATTACATTCATTTACGAAGAATTACTAATACTATAAAGTACTTACAAATGTTTAGTATCATATTTGGTCAACTTTATCATACACTTGTTCCAACAAGTTCTACTAATTAAGACCAAACTCTAGGCTTTATATTTTACTTCCCAAATCAAATACTCTTCCATTCCATTCACTCTTGTTTCCAAATATTTCCATTCAATATGAATTCAATCACAATATTTATAGAGCCACATATTAATTTTCAATGCTAAATCATCTCTCCAATTCAATATTTGTATGGTTTTTAACTAATCTTATATCATATTACAACAACATTCACAATAATAATCAATTAGTTTTTGCATACCTAATCTAAACAACCAAAACAAATGAAAAGAACTCACTACTCAACAAAATTAAAAAAAAACTAAAATCAAAACTAAAATATAATAATTAACAAAAATTACATTAATTTTTTTTCGACTTATTTAAACTTATATTTCAACTCTACTAGATTCTAGTTACAATACTAGAAAGGCAAATACTAGACCCCGAAAGCTCTTTACTACATGGAAGAAACACAACACACTGCGTCACTTCTTTGATACTCATCTACATATTGCTCATTATTAAGAAAAATTCTAATAGTACTCTAAAACAAAACTATCTATCTACAGAAATGAAATGAATATTGGCACGCAACTCAAACTTTCTTTCTTTGACTTTGTACCAAAGTTTATGGAGATTGAATAAGAGAATGTGTCTCGTAAAGATTAACCACGAGCTCTGAAGGTAACTTTAACTTTACACAGCGGAAGTAGGTGATCAATCAAATCTCTATGTGACATGAAATTATATTGATTTGATGATTAAATCGACGCCAACAGCTGGCTGCAGTGTATTAGCCATTGATGTTCTAAAGTAAAGACGAGTACAATTAAACATTTCTACAATGTGTAGAATGGGAATGGGAAGGAACAATAACCATGTACAATCAAGCGGATGACTGAATGAATGATGAAGAGCGGGGATTTGTTGAAAACAACTGGCTCTATTTGTGTGGCGCGTAATTCGTGACTATGGATTAGCAAAGAAAAACGAATATGGTTTTAGCGGCTTTCCGTACGCTGAATCCAAAGTAAGCCCGTCAACATTATGAGCGAGCCGCCCATTTGGCCAATATTTCAAAATGCATTCATAAGATTTACATTTCGAATCATGCAACAAAATATGTTGATTGAGACAAACTAATACATATTTTTTATAAGTTTTTCTTAAAAAATAAATCTTGAACTAGGCTGAATGTGGTCAAGCTATTTCATAATCCTCAAAAGAGATCTAAGTTGAATTGCTAGTTCCTAGATTAACACCTCCTTGAATTCTTAAGTCACATATATCTTTAATTATTGAACAACAATCCATATTGACCTACAACTGTAGTGCTCTATCAAGTTGTCTCATGACCTTTGAAAGGATATAATTCAGAAGATCCACATGCTTCCAAACTATCTATGCAACAATCCATATTGATTTTACAAAAAAATCTATCATTTTAAGAAAAAAACCTCGTAATATGTGTATTTTCAATATTGTCAACATAAAAAAAATTAATAAAAACATATAGTTCTCATAAAAAGCACCATCTCTAACTAAAAAGCTAGCTTTAGATGATGATAATCCTTCAACCTCTGATGCCTCTAGCATTCAACTGTGAAGGTTCAAAATAAATTTTCATCCCTAATATCTTCAATTTAGATTTTTCTATTCAAAAAAAATTATTTGGTGGAGCCTTATTCTAAACATATGATAAATTAACTTCATTTGATTTATGTTTGAGTTTTTCCTTGATTATACTGACCATTGGATTGAATTTGATTTCTCTTTTGTTTGTGTTTGATCTTTTATTATTGTTTTGTGACTATAATCCATTCTCATGTTGGAAATCAACTTCTATATCTTCTATGTGGTCTCTATTTATCTAATAAAAGGAGAAAAATCATATTTTCTAGATTTTCACAAGTTTTTTGATTAACAGTAAAAATAACATTATTCTATTTATAGGAAAAATTATTTAGGAAAATAGCTTTAGCATCATCATCATTTATTGGACCTTTGACTTTGCAAGTTGGGTAACAACCACAAATTTCTTATATATTTTTTGACATTTTGATTCTATCTTCCATTTTAAATCTAAATAGTTAAAGTTTAATGGAAAATTTTGCATGTACTACTTTTTTTCTCAAAGAAAAATTATTCTTCAATTATCTCAAATTTCTATTGATGATTTTTCTCAATCCTCATTATGTATTTTAGTGTTGCAAAGAGTAAGACCAATAATAGATATAAGTGTGCCACATCTTTTATCTCAATCTAATAACATATTTGCGTTTGTAGGTGGTGTCTTATTCCTATTCTTATTTTCAGAAGCTTTTATTTATTAGATGAATTTGGATTTTTTTTTTTAATTGTTCTCCATGTTAAAATAAATTATACATTGGAAAACATTAAAGAAATTTAATGCAAATCTTATCACTCTAGAACTAAAAGCTAATGTTTAAATAATTTTATAAATAAAATACAAAAACCTAAATATTTTTCTAATGCTTCTCATAATGTTATGCTCTTGTTAGTTATTTAGAATATTCAAATCATAACTTCTACCTTGCATCTACCAAATCACATGCTCTCTTCATGGATCTAACAAAAAATTATTTCTTCATTCTATTGAGCCCCCTTAGGGTTTTGACATTAAGTTCATAAGTAAATTTTTCCTATGCAATTCTAGTAGTCGACAATGTAGTATTGTTTATGGGAATGATACAAGAATTATGTTTATAGATTTGAAATGAAGAACTTTCACACTCACCACACCACACCACCTTTCTTTACATTAAAAATGGAAAGAAAGAGAGAAGGTGCTTAAATATTGATTGAATACAACAAAATTTTGGGTGCCTTAATCCAATGGATTGTTAGTCACAACTCACTAAGGATTTGGAGTAAGACAATGTTGTATTTTTCTTGCAAGCCATTAGATAAATATTATGTATTCATCATTTGCATTTTATAGGTAAAAAATGACTCTCATTTTAAGATCATATTTGTAAATTAAAGAGCATCTAAATTTGCATAGAAAACTACAAATAATAGTTATTATTTAATTAATTTTCAATGTATCAAAATAAAACTTTTGGAAATCCTTACAACATAAATTCCCAAACTATTAATTTGTGGAAATATAATTAATTATTTTAATAAGAATAATAAATCATAAATCACTAAAATGATTTTATTACAATATTTTAAACTTTAATATTCCAACACTAAAAACCAAAATTGAATTAAATGTAAAATAAAATCTTTATGTTCTAGAAGATCAATTGATCGACAAAAAATGACCTGATATTCGATGTACTATAATGAACAATTTATAAAGGGAATCATAAAATGACATTGTTAAAGAATAAATTGCAACACAGATGTTGTTCTAGAAAACCGTGGAAAGTCCGAGCGTAGTGCCTTACGGTCAAAGTGAGAGGGTGTTATACGAGTGGGCGAAAGTTAGAGGGACAGTGTGCTGACACGTCGAAATCCCAAAGATTGGTCTGTGCCGGATAAGGGTGGCCCTTATACGCAACTAATAGGATAATTGACAACAATGAAAAACACCCATAGATAATTGACAACAATGAATATTACAAACTAAGAAAAATGTTAAACACAGAACAAAAAACAATTACTAAAGATGTTATAATGAAAAAGATTAACACTGACAAGCCTTTGCATTTGTTGTTGACTAGAGGAGCTAGAACTGAAAACACTTTCACTACAAAAGCTATATACCATGCTCTAATTCACATTTATAGCAAGCCAATCGACGACAATCTAGACAAACCAAAAGGCTTATTAACTACATATACAAGTAAAGTACCTTACAATTTAGATGGAGTCACATTACATTCAGCATTTCACATACCATTTCATACATCATATTATTTCTTGCTTAATGTTTGAAGCACTGGAGAATATGTCCAAGCACTACAATCAATTGTGTGTGCTCCTTATAGATGAAATCTCACTAGTAGGCTCAATATTTCTACACTATATTGATAGATGAATACGATACATAATGAAAATTCCTGCAATGTACTTTGCAAACCTTGATATGATTTTATGTGGTGATCTTTACCAAGCACAACCTATGCTTGACTCCATTGTATTCAAGAATGGACCCATTATAATTGAATTTATGCCTTACAATTTTGGGAAAGACAATGGAAAATGCTACTCATTGGTCACAACTATGAGACAAAAGATGAAAAGTTTACTGCAATCCTTAATAGAATACAAATAGGATTACAAACAAATGATGACATAGACTATCTTAACCAACTTTTCTTTCACCCCACACCTTTAGACCCAACACTTCCATACTTGTTCTATAGGAAAACTAATGTAGAGGTGCACTTGACCATAAAATTCTATTGTCTATTTCTAGTGAAATGATAGCGCTAAATGCAATAGATGAGTATGAGGAAAACTATAATTCAATACGGCTCTATAGCCATACAATCACTCTTCCACTTCAAATATACTTGAAACAAGATATCCCTGTTGAAATCTATGCAAGCATCAATAATATGCAAGATGGCCTAGTCAACGAGTCTTATGGAATATTTAAGGAATATATAACAGGGTGATCCCACAATACTGGTTTACAACTTTTGGCCAGAATAGACACTGAACAATTTTTTTCTAAATAAATCTTCACTTTCAGATACCTATAGTGGCTAAACCATGAGGAATTTGAAGATGATGCAAACTAGTGACTTGTGACATTTTTTCTGTAGATTCTAAATATATTTTTTTCAATTTTTTTGGAATCATATATTATACTTCTTTTTTGATCTCCTTCAAAAACTAGTTTTTTTCAGTAAACATCATTTTTTAGGAGTGACGCTCACCGTATAACACAACTTTTTTTCCGTGAAGATAAAATTCTTTTTTTTTCATATTTTTATTTGTAACTATGATATCTAGTGCTTCAAATTGATTTCATAGTCGTTTATTGAATAGTTTTTCCTTAATCAAGTTTCGAAGTCAAACCAATTACAATTCAGAAATAGGTGGACTATATAACACAACCTTTTTTGTATGTAGCGAATTTCTTTTTCTTTCTTTTTGTTGGATCAAGGAATTCAATATCTAGTGCACTCATATTTTTCAATTTTTTTTTTTATAATCTTCTATTTCTCCACATGTGCAAAATAGAGAGCTTGATTTTCAGTGAAAAACCTACATTCACAAGAAATAAAAAATAAATATAATAATAAAATTAAATTTATTTAAAATTATACTTTTTGGGAAGCTTATAATAAGGACTCCATACTTACAAAAAATAAATTTTAAATGAATTCATGTTATCCCCCAAAAGGTAAATCAAAAGTGGTTTTTTATCAACATTTTGATAGGTGTAATAGAGACTCTATTATAGGTATGGTTTAAAGCTAGCAAGGTTCTATCCAAGGGGGTTTGATTTAAGGTAGTTTGATCAAACCCTCTTCAATTGGAATGCTTTAAATGGAAATTTTAAGGCTTAAATCATTATATTTTCTAAAAATATGTGATTTTAAATAGCAAAAATTAGAATCTCCCAAAAATTGTAAATTATTTTTGTGGGATCACTGAACAAATAATGACATTGATATTGATTGACTCAAATTTTACGATCCAATAATTAGACAACAACAATGCACAAAACTAGCACAATATTACACTGATCTCATTGACAAGGAATGGGTTCCTATATTGCACATTGCCAGAGCCATTCAAAAGATTTCACTGAATAAGAAAATTACAATTAGAAAAGAATTCCCAATACAACTAGCATGTGCAAGAACCATTCACCGATCACAAGGACTAACAATGCAAGATTTTTCTTTTGACCCAAGAGGAATAAGACAACATGGCTTAACTTACTCAACACTATCATGGACAAAGACAATAGACTCATTATTTTTGCTAAAACCTTTAACCACCAAAATCTTCAAAGTTAAGGGCAAGATACATGAAGAAATGCATCCTCTACAACCAACTAAAAAGTGGCAACTCAATATTCAAGTTATATGTACACATGATGCACCTCTAATTACTTATATGCACATTAAACACTCATTCATTTAATCCACTTACACATGACATTTCCAATGACTACGACACAATGCAATCAGGCATTTTGTGTTTACAAGAAGCACATATGCATACCTTACAACCTAATATATCATTGCAATATTTTAACACCTTGGCTATGAATATAATACATGGCATAACAATGTTTACCAAAAAACATTTGTTTGTATGAAAAGAAAATGAACACAACTCTACAAATATCGAAGCCGTCACAATCACAATACTACAATGCAACAATGAACTTAATATATGTAATATTTATGCAATCCCTATTACTTCCATTCAAGAAATAATCACAATTCTTCAATCTGTAATTGCATACATAGATACAAAATACATATTGTACATTGTGAGCAACTTTAATGTCAACATGTGTTTGGAAAAAAAATCAAAATGACACTTCAAAATTTCATGCAAAGTAACAAAATTCATTTTTTGTTAAACAAATTGCATAGTCTACACAAGCCACTGATAGACCATATCTGGTCAATTTCAATCACAACTATATGCAATATTTATAGATTAGAGGCATATTGGACTGATCACTTTCCTATTTTCCTAAAATTTCACTTCGTTGGTCGAATCAATTTAACATTATAGCATACATAAGCATATATCGCTAATAAATTTTCCAAATAATTATGCAATACTAAATCACTAGCTTGCAAGAAAACAATGGATCAAACAAAAAGATCACAAAAGTAAGAACAAAAAATGGAGGAAGACACAAGAAAATGGTAAACAACCTATCCTATTCTCCTATGACATGCATTTTTGCATTGTCCAAATATAACATTTATATTTCTCTTGTTGTTTGTAGAACAAAAATAAAAAAGATATATCAATTGAAGAGTTGAATGCAAAAAAAGTTGGTGACACATTCCAAGGTGACAACCTTGTTTCCTAGAAAGCAACATTGGATAAATTCAATAGAACACGTGAAGTACTTCATGCAAATCTCGCAGAAATTAAAGAAAAAATGAAAATTACATTGAATATCACTAGATACCTTGTCAAAGAACATGACCAAAAATAGTTCCTAGAGTGGGAGTTTCAATATCAAGCTTCCAAATTTCCCCTAGAATAGATTATGATAGAGGGGATTGTGATTGCATAGTAATACTGACAAACACAAGCACATTTCAAAGCCTTCCTCGCTTTTCAATAGACTACTACATCATTCCATATACTACTATCAACCAACTACTAACAGCCACAAATCAATATCCAATTGGAACGATAGGTGGTTTGGTTGTTGGTGCTAAAAAGGTTAGTAGCCAATATGCAATTGATATCAAAGATGGAATAGCAGAATCTGACAGAGCACAATTACAAATGTCACTAGCATATGCTACTAATCCATTCTAACATTTTTCTATAGTATTACCTGCTTTAATAAAATTTCTTTAGAACCAATACTAGCTTTTTCATTACCATGTAGCTACAGCTACGTCCAACTCATGAAAAATAATACTTGCAAATAGAGGAACTACTATACATAAGAACAAAACCCCAACCTTTCTTTTCAAAAATATCTTTAAAGGAGTTGATTAAAAGAACATGTTCTGCATGGGTTGATCAAAATTTATTTACAAATTGAATAACAAGAGAACATTGGAAAATTTAGTTGCTTTGTTGCAATCAACATTTAAGGTGACTCTTTAAAAATATTTATCTAGTTCCATTTAAAATTTATGAAACTACTAGTTCTAACTATCTATGTTTGAATGTTTCAGGTTTTTGGGACATTAAAAGGAGGAAATGCACTATCAAAGCCATTTGAAGCTTTATGCCCAAGTTGTAAATATAAATTCAATACTTACAATGTGCTCCAATAGGAAAATACTCATCATAGTCAATGTGTCAAAGAGGTGAGTTATGTATATGTACTTAATCCTAGAGCAATCATCAGAAAAAGTGATAAGCAAACAACTCATTCCTCAATCCACAACAATGTTCTGTGAGAACTCTTGCCCATCCTTCAAGACAATAAATATGAAAACTACATCAAGGAAAAATCATCAGTTATATTTGCACTACGAGACTTTTTCACCAAAGGGAATTTCACCCTCAATCAAAACAATGTTATCGTAGAGGCCATATTCCTAACTAAGTAAATAGTATATGCCATAGCAAGGTATAAAGCAATACTGATTCAAATAATCTTCTTGCTTTTCAAACTCCTAAAATTGTTTAGAATTATATAAAAAGGTAGCTTCCATACTAACTATAATAATGATATTGTAGGTGACAAAGAAGCAGAAGCAAGTGAAAGACTATCTACCATTGTACAAACCTACATTCCTCCTTTTTGTTATGCTTTTCTTCTTGGCTCTTTCGCCTATATTACTATATTTCATGTTTTGTGACTCAAAAATTCTTCCTACTTTTATTTTCCAGTTGACATGTCTCTCCATTATATGCTAGAAAATTCTTTACTTTCTTATGTTATTGGTTAAATAGATTAAACTCTATAGTTACATGTTTTCACTATGCAATACATTGTATGCTATACAATACTTTACCTTCTTATGTTACTGTTTAAATACATTAAAAGCTACTATTACTCATTTTTACTATGTAACATACATGTTAGAAACATAAAGCATACATTTTATTAAAGGGAAAGTCGTTACTGCAAAAATTGCATTTCAATTTGACATAATTGGTTGGCCACTCAAATTTATTTGACAAATTTTATAATGTGTTTCTATTTTTCTTATCTTCTTACACAAAGAAGAGTAGTAGGACTATTCCATGCAATAGAAAAAGACATGAATTTAGTTGGTAACTTGATTAATTTCTCTTTTGGCTACTTTCCAAGTTACTAAGTTTTTGTGGATAAATCAATAAGCAATAGCATTATAGGAATGCTCACAATTGCATTTGTTGAATTTTCTTTTCAACATATTTTCTATTTTTGAAAGTTATAGTTTATTTCTTCTTCTATTAGTTGTAGTAGGATTATTATTCATTATTGTTTAAGTAAAATATGAAAATAGTGAGACATTATGCATTGTCACAAATATTTAATTATTCTATGCAATATGTGCAAGGCAAGAAGACCCAAAAATTTGTTCACAAACATGACATCTTTCTATCAGTCAAACACAACATTCCTAAACAACAATGCCTCTCTATGCTTTGACATCCTCCATGCATTGTACAAATGAACCAAATGTGTCAATGCTCACAATAGAATGACCTTGACATGTAGACATGTAACAACGTCCACTTGAATCTACAAATCCTCTGAAGAACATTTTGCAAAATAATTCTTGTAACTTACCCAAGCTTTGTTATTTGTTATTATATATGCTATTAGCTCTTGTAATTTAGTAATTTGCAATAGTAACTTGTTTCAACTATATACATTCTACAAAGTCACTTGAGTAACAACCCTTCTCCTAGTATGAGTACTTCTCTCTTGCTGATATGTCATTGATAGCTAGTGTGAATAAAAGCAGACAATGCATAGTTAATTCTTGAAATATGGGGTGTGCCATTTTGTGCTTATTGATTGTTCATTATTTTTTGAAGATCTTACATGTTTTTGGCTTTGGGTTCCCCTTTTCAACATTTTGTAAATTAATTGTTATAGCTCAATACAGTTTGTTAGCTATTATATACTTGCTAAAATACATAGAGTTTTATTCTACTAATTTACTTAAACAAAAATGAGTAGTAAACTTGCTGGAATTTAATACATTAGTTGTAGATTGATTGACAAGCCTTCCATTTCCAATGTGGGTATGTGCAGGATCATGATGCGCCAAAAAGTGGCAATATGGTGGGTATGTGGTTGACGACTTTTTTTACCCAAAATTGATGAAACAAAAAAGGTTTTTCAAGGAGATTCTCAGCTTTCCACCAATATAAATTATGCTTTACTTTGAATTTAATAAGCAATTATTATTCATTTTCTATTCAAATTATGACTAAAGTCTTGATTGATAGACTGATTGAAAAAAATCTATCTCTTTCAAATGGTATCACATTTTTTGAATCCAAAACATGCGTCACATTCGATGCTTCGCATACTATAGGATTAAAGAAAAAAAATTGAATTTCATGAATTTTTGACCAAGTTCAGGTGGTCGACATAATATTTTTTTATATTTTAAAAAAAAATTAATAAAAATTCATAATTATTTATTTACATGGAAAAAAATTACCAAAATATATGCATCACATCGAAACATGAGTCCTCTACTTATCTAAAATATTATAAACTAATATTATCATTTTATTGTGGTTAGGGTGGTCAGACAAACACCTACTTATTTTTTCCTTGAAATTTAAGTACTACTGCATTGAAATTTCAATTTTTCACCAAATGATTTTTTTTTTTAAACAAACCTAGTAGTTTAGAAACTACATTCAATTTTCTATAGATTCTATTCTTACATATTTTAAAAATAATATAGATAACTTATTCAAATTTTTACGTCAAGTTGCCTAACTTTGATTTTTCTATATTTTTTTTCCATTTAAGGGCATGTTTTTTCCATGATGAAGATCTTGCACATACCCATGTACATTATATAATTGCAATAGTCAACTGCTTTTATCGCAACAGTCACTTGGTTTTAAACAAAATTCCATGCACATAAGGTACATGATGGTAGTAAAACTGACACAATTTGCATTCAATTATTAATTTTAGCATTTTCATTTGTAATAATTGCTTCACCATTGAAACTTGATTGTCTTGTTGTAGGTCTACTATTGATTTTAGTTTCAGTAAATTAGAAAAGTATGGGAACATTATATACTTGGCATTTATGAACATATTTTTGATGTTTGAAAAGTATTATTTATCTATTTTGCTTGTGGTATGGAGCAATCCCAGTACCTTGTAGTATATGAATTGTGAACAACTATAAATGGTAATGCTTCTGTATGCTTTTCTATGTTACATACATTGTCAATGTCAAATGGTGCATGCATGGTAAGAATGGAAATAGTGTTACATGTGAACATGTGAGAATATAGACTTGGAGCAAATTTTTCCATTGATTGATGCATTACAATAGTAGTATGTTGTTGCTATATAAAGCAATACTGTTTTACATCTAGTCCAATGTAGAGATTTACAATGCATTAACTGTGGCTTGATTTCTTTTATAGGTACTAGCATAATAGCGAAGCCTATAAAATTTTGATTTAATGACTAGATGTTTGAAAAAATCCATTGTTTGTTAAAAACATCATGGGTTTTTTAGCTCTTGGTTGTGCTTTTGCATGTTTGTTATTCTGAAAAAGTGCACTGCTGGTGAATGGCTTGGCTGTGTATTTATGAAACTTAATATCTCAGTGGCTACACATTCAATGAAATGCATAGCTAATTTATGAAATCTTAGGCCAGTATTGGGTTTTGTTTGTGATTATTCTCATTTCATTATAGTTTGTTGAAAATATTGTGTGTTTTTTAGCTATTTTTTATCATTTCATTATAGTAGTGGGTTTGGTTTGTGGTCTAATTTTTGCAATGGGAAAAAATTAGACAAATGCAAAAAATTTGCACAAATTTTCCACACATTTCATGAGTCAAATTTCTTGCAAACAAACATGCAAAAACATTTCATACTTTGACCTTCCACTCTTTGCCTCAAGAATCAAATGTCTTTGCAGCTCTATAGATCTTTGTCTCCACTCCAATCCCAAAAAATGGTTCCTATTACAAGGAAAATATTAATAAAATGCATTCAATGCATTCACACTTAACAAGACCTTGCCTAGGCCAATTGGTTTTCCACATGTTGTCTATTTCTATATGCTTCTGAATTAGGTTTTACCAAATACTCTAATTTCTTCTAGATTGAATCTCTAATACTTTACAAACCAATAACAACTCACCTCTATCGCATCCTCCAAAACTTGGTTCTTCTTCAACAAATGTCCTTTGGCTTTTAAACAATAGAACAATTCTTTCTACCTTAAGGTTTGTCACAAAATTTGGAGACCATAATCTTCTGCATTCATGAAAGCAAAAAATTCTTCCCGGTCTATATTTTTACATGTTTACATCTAAGACCTTTTCCATTTTAACTATCTATACACATAGGTGGCACCTGGAAGCTATCCACTGCACCAAAGCATAGAAAACCATTCCCATTTATAGTTGTTTATCATTTACACATTATGAGGTATTGGAAATGCTCCAAACCACTACCCTCAATGTACTATTTTTTGTGTGACTTCTCGGGAATGATTTGAGCAAGGTCTTCTAGACTGTGGGTGCGAGATGTGTTGAAGGGCTAGTGGGTACACACGTAGTGAACACATAGTTAATTCATGAAATCTTAGCCAAATGTTACATTTTTTTGTGCTTAAAGTTGATTAATATTTGCATAAAGTTGGTTTTTTATGTCCTATTTCTCATTGATTAATATTTAGACAATTCTAAGTTACAAAAAATATACTATTTGCAAAGCAAATTTAGTTTTCAACATTTTCAATTAATTTAACTTATTAATGTTAGTCAAATCACAAGATAGTTTGTGATTAGTACTAAATAATTTATCTCATTAGAAAATCCTTTCACAAAAGTATTTCAATTTGTAATTATAAAAACTAATTAATATTATTATTTAAAATATTTATGCAAATTAACAAGCACTTATTTAGTACTACTTCCTATATTTTCAAATAATTAGTTAATTTTATTTAATATAAGTAATTAGATTTCTACCACTACTTAATTAACTTTCTAATTTCAAAATGCATCTATCTTTTTGCAATGGTCTAAATTATTTTACTAAAGGAAATCTTCATTTATGAAACATAGTAATTAGTATTATAATTTATTTAATTTATATTCAAAAGAAAAATCATATTAATTAACATATTCTTCCAAAGCAATAAGCACTTATTTTCTAAATTATTTAGTCCTACTTACTATATTTGGAAACAATAAGTTGATTTTATTTAATTTAAATATATACTTTCCTACTGCTAGTTAATTAATTTTCTAATTTGGAAGTGCATATAATATAATCAATATTCCCTTACTATTTTTCTTAATGTTTTCTCCAAACTAATCTTCTATTAATACAAAATTAATTAAAATCATTTTAGACCAATTAGTTCAATTTTATGTTATCAAATGCTTTAATTTATATTATAAGGTAATTGGATTCATTTACAAGCAATTAGTTGAATTTTATCTAAAACAAGTAACTATTTTCTTTACAAGTAATAATTTGAATCTACCTTACAAAGTAATTAAATTCATTTATGAAGAATTACTAATACTATGAAGTACTTACAAATGTTTAGTATCATATTTGGTCAACTTCATTATACAATTGTTCCAACAAGTTTTACTAATCAAGACCAAACTCTATGCTTTATATTTTACTTCCCAAATCAAATACTCTTCCATTCCATTCATTCTTGTTTCCACATATTTCCATTCAATATGAATTCAATCACAATATTTAAAGAGCCACATATTAATTTCCAATGCTAAATTATTGCTCCTATTCAATATTTGTATGGTTTTTAAGTAATCTTATATCATATTACAACAACACTCACAATAATAATCAATTAGTTTTTGCATACCTAATCTAAACAACGAAAACAAATAAAAAGAACTCACTACTCTAACAAAATTAAAAAAAATCAAAAATCGAAACTAAAATATAATAATTAACAAAAATTACATTAATTTTTTTTCAACTTATTTAAACTAATATTTCAACTCTACTAAATTCTAAAAATACTCGGACCTGATAGCTCTTTACTACATGGAAGGAACACAACGCACTGCATCAGTTCTTTGATACTCATCTACATATTGCTTAAGAAAAATTCTAATAGTACTCTAAAACAAAACTAAATGAAATTAATATTTGCACACAACTCAAACTTTCTATCTTTGACTTTGTACCAAAGTTTATGGGGATTGAATAAGAGAATGTGTCTCGTAAAGATTAACCAGTAGCTCTGAAGGTAACTTTAACTTTACACAGCGGAAGTAGGTGATCAATCAAATCTCTATGTGACATGAAATTATATTGATTTGATGATTAAATCGACGCCAACAGCTGGCTGCAGTGTATTAGCCATTGATGTTCTAAAGTAAAGACGAGTACAATTAAACATTTCTACAATGTGTAGAATGGGAATGGGAAGGAACAATAACCATGTACAATCAAGCGGATGACTGAATGAATGATGAAGAGCGGGGATTTGTTGAAAACAACTGGCTCTATTTGTGTGGCGCGTAATTCGTGACTATGGATTAGCAAAGAAAAACGAATATGGTTTTAGCGGCTTTCCGTACGCTGAATCCAAAGTAAGCCCGTCAACATTATGAGCGAGCCGCCCTTTTGGCCAATATTTCAAAATGCATTCATAAGATTTACATTTCGAATCATGCAGCAAAATATGTTGATTGAGACAAACTAATACATATTTTTTATAAGTTTTTCTTAAAAAATAAATCTTGAACTAGGCTGAATGTGGTCAAGCTATTTCATAATCCTCAAAAGAGATCTAAGTTGAATTGCTAGTTCCTAGATTAACACCTCCTTGAATTCTTAAGTCACATATATCTTCAATTATTGAACAACAATCCATATTAAGCTACAACTGTAGTGCTCTATCAAGTTGTCTCATGACCTTTGAAAGGATATAATTCAGAAGATCCACATGCTTCCAAACTATCTATGCAACAATCCATATTGATTTTACAAAAAAATCTATCATTTTAAGAAAAAAACCTCGTAATATGTGTATTTTCAATATTGTCAACATAAAAAAGGTTAATAAAAACATATAGTTCTCATAAAAAGCACCATCTCTAACTAAAAAGCTAGCTTTAGATGATGATAATCCTTCAACCTCTGATGCCTCTAGCATTCAACTGTGAAGGTTCAAAATAAATTTTCATCCCTAATATCTTCAATTTAGATTTTTCTATTCAAAAAAATATTATTTGGTGGAGCCTTATTCTAAACATAGGACAAATTAACTTCATTTGATTTATGTTTGAGTTTTTCCTTGATTATATTGACCATTGGATTGAATTTGATTTCTCTTTTGTTTGTGTTTGATCTTTTATTATTGTTTTGTGACTATAATCCATTCTCATGTTGGAAATCAACTTCTATATCTTCTATGTGGTCTCTATTTATCTAATAAAAGGAGAAAAATCATATTTTCTAGATTTTCACAAGTTTTTTGATTAACAGTAAAAATAACATTATTCTATTTATAGGAAAAATTATTTAGGAAAATAGCTTTAGCATCATCATCATTTATTGGACCTTTGACTTTTGCAAGTTGGGTAACAACCACAAATTTCTTGTATATTTTTTGACATTTTGATTCTATCTTCCATTTTAAATCTAAATAGTTAAAGTTTAATGGAAAATTTTGCATGTACTACTTTTTTTCTCAAAGAAAAATTATTCTTCAATTATCTCAAATTTCTATTGATGATTTTTCTCAATCCACATTATGTATTTTAGTGTTGCAAAGAGTAAGACCAATAATAGATATACGTGTGCCACATCTTTTATCTCAATCTAATAACATATTTGCGTTTGTAGGTGGTGTCTTATTCCTATTCTTATTTTCAGAAGCTTTTATTCATTAGATGAATTTGGATTTTTTTTAATTTTTTTTAATTGTTCTCCATGTTAAAATAAATTATACATTAGAAAACATTAAAGAAATTTAATGCAAATCTTATCACTCTAGAACTAAAAGCTAATGTTTAAATAATTTTTTAAATAAAATACAAAAACCTAAATATTTTTCTAATGCTTCTCATAATGTTATGCTCTTGTTAGTTATTTAGAATATTCAAATCATAACTTTTACCTTGCATCTACCAAATCACATGCTCTCTTCATGGATCTAACTACAAATTATTTCTTCATTCTATTGAGCCCCCTTAGGGTTTTGACATTAAGTTCATAAGTACATTTTTCCTATGCAATTCTAGTAGTCGACAATGTAGTATTGTTTATGGGAATGATACAAGAATTATGTTTATAGATTTGAAATGAACAACTTTCACACTCACCACACCACACCACCTTTCTTTACATTAAAAATGGAAAGAAAGAGAGAAGGTGATTAAATATTGATTGAATACAACAAAATTTTGGGTGCCTTAATCCAATGGATTGTTAGTCACAACTCACCAAGGATTTGGAGTAAGACAATGTTGTATTTTTCTTGCAAGCCATTAGATAAATATTATGTATTCATCATTTGCATTTTATAGGTAAAAAATGACTCTCATTTTAAGATCATATTTGTAAATTAAAGAGCATCTAAATTTGCATAGAAAAACTACAAATAATAGTTATTACTTAATTAATTTTCAACGTATCAAAATAAAAATTTTGTAAAACCTTTGCAACATAAATTCCCAACCTATTGACTTGTGGAAATACAATTAATTATTTTAATAAGAGTAATAAATCATAAATCACTAAAATGATTTTATTACAATATTTTAAACTTTAATATTCCAACACTAAAAACCAAAATTGAATTAAATGTAAAATAAAATCTTTATGTTCTAAAAGATCAATTGATCGACAAAAATTGACCTGATATTCGATGTACTATAATGAACAATTTATAAAGGGAATCATAAATTGCAACACACTTTTGAAGTAGACATTGTTAAAGAATAAATTGCAACACACTCGTGAAATAGATGTTGTTCTAGAAAACCGTGGAAAGTCCGAGCGTAGTGCCTTACGGTCAAAGTGAGAGGGTGTTATACGTGTGGGCGAAAGTTAGAGGGACAGTGTGCTGACACGTCGAAATCCCAAAGATTGGTCTGTGCCGGATAAGGGTGGCCCTTACACGCAACTAATAGGATTGCCCAGGATAAGTGCGACAACTTTAGGGCCAGTGGTCAACGTTCTTCGTTTGAAAATTCATCATTCCATGTTGGTTTTCATGGGCAACGCAATTATGTTCAGAGGACATCTTGGGCATGTTCAGATGGAGGAGGTAAAGGCGCCCATCACAGTAGACGAGATCCTCTAAAATTATCCAGGCTATTTCATTTTCCATTCGGTAGCCTTTCATCATATGGGAGTGAGAACAAAGCCTCAGGTTAGATCTACGATTCTCAAGGCTAGGAACTTCTATTCTCTTATTCAATTACCAATGTAGGTGTTTTACTAGCGCGAGCCATGAAAGTGCGCTCTTATTTCACAGATCTATTTCTGGTGCTTCTCACAAGAATTTTGGGCAACTTTCAGATGTCTCGTCTTCTAAGATCAGTGAAGATAATGGAGTTATTCAGCCTAAAGTACGTATGACAGAATCCCAGCTTAATGAAATGATAGTGGAGAGCGAAACAGTATCACAAGTTGAGAGCATTCTTTGTTGGAAAAAAAAAAAGATAGTATCCTGCTCTCCCTGCTGCAATGAAAGAAACGTTCAGAAGAATGTGTTTTGGTTCCTTGTTTTCCTCCAGATTGTCCAGACAAGTTTGCAATCGTAGAGAGAGTCTTTGGAACCGGCCATATCGTTAAACTGATTAAGTTATATATCCATCAATTGCCACATCACAACCAAGAAAAAGTATATTGAGTGAGGTTGTAGATAACTTGGCAAGTATAGACTTATCAGACTAAGTTGATTTAACGCTGGCTGGTTTCAAACACTCTCTGCACGATTGCGAACTTGTCTGGATCATCTGGAGGAAAATTAGGATGCACACCACTTTCTTCTTAACATTTCTTGCATTGCAGTAGGCCGGGCGGATACTATTTTTTTCTTTTCCAGCGAAAAAGGCTCACAACGCGTGAGACAGTGGAAATAACCCTGTATCCATGCCTCAGCCAAGCGAAATCCCAGCAAATGGAAGGACAAAGGTAAAGAAAGACCTAATCGCCATGGAATCTTTCCCTAGGAGCATACCTGAAAGTTCAGACAAGTTCAGGTGGTTATGGATTCTTCTACACTTTTTTAGTGGTTTATATATCATTTATTTGGATTCTTCTACACTTTGATCTTTTATATTTAAGATAATTTGTGTATTTAGTATGGTATTAGAGCCCTATTCAATCTTGGACAATGATATGTGGGTGTTTCAACATAGCATTGGCATTGAACAATGCAAGTTTGATTTTGTTGTGAGCAACACAAGTAATTTTTTTCTATCAAAGGAAGTGGGGAATATTGTAGCAAAGAAAAAAGTATAAAACATTGGTGAGATTTAAAAAAAAATAGAAACTATGCATCAAAGAATCACAAGGTTTTTTTTAATTTCATTTTCATCTCAAAAAGAGGAAATTTCACATAATGGATTTTATTGGTATTCCTTCACGTACAATTAAATTAAATGGAAAAATATATTATGATTGGGTGTCTTGTATGAAGATTTTTCTAACTCTTCAAAATCGCTATGAAATTGTTAATGACAGTGAACAAAGACCAGCAATCCCTAGAAAAGACCCAAAAGTTTGAGATAAAAGATATAAGAAGGAAGTAGCATTGATCAAGCTTAACATATGATAGTTTAGGTGATATATGGATCCTAACTCTTACCACAGAATTATAAAATATGAAATTATTAAAGTCACAAGAGCTAGTCCCTCATCTCAAAAAATTAAAGGAAAAGGAAAATGAACTTGCTTCACTTGGAAAGGATATAGATGATAAATGTTTTATCCAAATATTTTACAAATTCTTTTGGGTGAGGAGTTGAAAGACTCGATTGATTCATCATCATTAAGAGTGGTTACAATTTATAGGAGAGAATGGAGGTGTACAGGTGTGAGTGTATAGGATGCACAACTATTGATATAAATACTTTTCCCCTAACTAATTAACTCAACAATATTATACTACTCAACTACTATGCTAACATTTCCCTTGGTATTGCATTGTTTTTGAAACCACAAAAATACCTTGCTAGGGAACCCCCTCAAGGCTTACATAACAAAACTTGTTGATTACAAAATAGATATACATTTTTTAGAAGATATTACTTTAAAGAAATAAATCCTTAATCAAGTGGAACTCCATCAAGCTACCTCATGACCCTTAGAAGGGTGTAGCTCCAAGTTGAATTCTCGAGTTCTTGGTCAACCATTTTACTAAACTCTCAAATCAATGATTCCTAAATTATTCGAAAACAAACCATATTGAGATCTGCAAATATAGAGATCCATCAAGTTAATCTATTGAACCTCATAAGGGTATAATTCTCGCTCGCAACCTTGTAAATGTAATAGACAACAATCCATATTGATTTCAACACCAAATCATTTACTTTTCTCCAAAAATTGAACTTCACAATATATGTATTCTTGAAATCCATCAGCACTAACAAGGAAAACAACAAAGAAAGAAATTTTTTTCTCATGTAAAGAACCATCTCAAGGTGAGAAGCTAAATTGAGATGATGGAAATTCCTCCATCCTTCGATGCCACCAATCTCCAGTTGATCCTATTACACTTTATCTATTTGATATTTTGGAAGAGTCTTTGGAGGCTTTAACAGGTGTTGCAAAGATAGCACCATTTACTATAATTTGAATGACATTTATATTGATCCTATTTCTAATGAAACGACCCTTAATATAGCCAAATAATAATCCCCTCTTTGGATATGGATTCTCCAAAATTAGTTCAATTTTCATCATAAATTAAATCTCTCGAATATCAACAATAAGAAGATAGATTGCTTGAACTCAATGCTATGCATTTCATTTCTTACAAAGAAAAGATTCCCTTTTCTCACTAGGTGATATGCTTCCAAAAAATAGAGCTTGAAATATGTATCAAACAAATTCCTAGTGACACTCTTGATGGTATCATCAATGGAAAGAACATGAATGCACTTATCATACTTAACATTAGAATATTGGTGAATAGAAACCACATCTCCCATATAAATCATCACATTTGAATGCACAACTTGTTCATTCTAGTAGCATCTTCCATAGCAATACAAATTGTATCCTTCCTCTTTTTTCCCTTAATAAGGATCATGTCTTCACAAAATATTATAATTTTTCCTTTGTTTTTAAGCACAAGCAAACAACCAAGTTATCATTGTTAAAGGCTTCATCCATAGATAGTTGATTTGTTGCCTTCTATGTCAATAGCTCATATTTTTTATCTTCATACTTACAAGGGTTTAAATTATGTAAGATGCAATAAGCTTGGGAGTTTTCTCCACTTTGATCAATAACATAATCGCTTATACATGATATTTGTAGTTGATACAACTAAAATTATATAATTGTATATCTATAACCACTAAAACTAAGTGGTGGTTTAAATAATGTAAGAGAAACTTCTATGCTAGCATTCCTCAAAACCTTCCTTGCTGAAATTATTTTTGGAGAATACTTTGATGATGATGACACTGAAATCTTACCAACAAGAGAAACATTGGCACGATATTCACAAGCTTGTAATATTGGACTAAAGATAGATGATATTGCAAACATATGAGTGAGAGATTCTGAAGCAATGGTAGACTTTCCTTGATTAATTATTCTAATAAAATAATGGGGAACCTACAACTTGAATCCGTGTCATTCTCTTTCCAATACCACTAGCGGGTAGGAGGAAAATTAGATGCACTAATGTCTCTTCAATATCCCTGCTCTTTCAATGCCATCTCTTGAATGTGACTTTATTTTCTCCTACTGCTCTAATTTTTCTAATAACCCCACCATCACATATGTAATTCCAAGCCAAATTGTTATGCCATATTTCTGCATTCTCTCCTACTAGGTTTCAATGCATAGAAATAGAGATAGAATAACTTTGATACTGAATGAGGAGATTGTTGATGAGTATTTTTGGACTACACAACATAGATAAAACATGAAGTGATAAATCTCTCTTGAAAACTTTAAAAAATGACCCCAAGCCTTCAATTTTCAAATTTTGACTATGCAAATATAACTCAGTGGTATATGTGATTTCTTGGTCTCACAAAAGGTATTTATGGTTCAACAAAGACTAAAGGCTTGAAACTCAAACAAGGGTTTTATAAAATCTAAAATTGATACAAACCCTAACTATGATTTCTATATCATAAATCTAAAAATGATTTTATCATCAAATGTAGTAGTTTTATGATGCTTGTCTTTCCTAGAACTAACCCAAATTTAAAGAAATTTCAAAAGATAAGGGTTTTCAGAGAATTCTAAATCTAAATCCTAATGAAAATCACAATAATGGATAATATGTAAGGTAGATAGATCCCTCAAAAACTAATTCCCACTTAACCAAGGTTAAACCCACAATATCACAAAAATAGTACAATCTTGAAAGGAAAAATGAAATATTTTCAGACTGTAAACATTCAAACACATCCCTAGATTTTGCATATAATAAATAAATATTCATAGTTGAACCATTGCATTAAAAGGGCTCAAAATAACCATACAAACAAACATACAATCATCATATTAAAAATGGTGTGAACCAGAGAACTATCAAATACCTTCAACACTTTGCCATTTTTGCAACTGAGTAGAAATTAAACAACATGAAAATAAAACTAGAAATACGAACAATGAAATTTTATGAAGCAACAAGAATAGAAGAACAAAATACAATGTCTTCTCCTTGTATTATCTCCAAAATGTGTTTACAAAAATTCTAGATCCAACTTTAAAATGAGGGAGAACTTCCTTTGTTTAAGTCCCATTACAAACTAAGGTTTTAAAATCAAAGGCCAAGATTTAATTTTAAATGCCTTTACATTTTTTGAATATAAAGAAACTTTTGGAAGAAAGGTCTACACACCCCCAAGCTAGCGTGGTATCTCTTGGAAAATTAAATAAATATGGCATGAATCTTTATGCTAGGTCACCCCATCCACACATTCTCCCATTTGTTGCCTCTTTGTAAATTCGTGGAACCTATGAAAAAATAGCATTTAATTCCTCCAAACTAGGTGTAGGAATTATCTAGAGCCTATATTGTGTAGGTGCCACATCATCTTCAAATGTTTTAATAAACTTTTACCAATCCTATTGTGATTCTTGAAATTTGTGCATAAAACTTATGTACATAGCTGCATCCTCTATTTTTTTCAGTGATCACACCATCACTAGCATGACTAAAATTGTCTCTCCACCATTTTTTTAATGTATCAATCTTAGTATATTCTTTAGAAATATTCTTACTTGTCATAGCTTCCAAAACTAAAATACATTCTCTAGAAATTCCATTTAAATCTTTTCCCATATTTTAGCAATCAACTAATGCTTAATCCATCACTTCTCTTTTAGACTTAAAAGAATGCAACCATGAATGATGTTCACTTACTCTATCTTCAATAATTATTCCTTCCTTACCAAATCTTCTCAAAAAATATCAATTAACATACTGAACCTCACGACAATTTTTTCATCAATGGCCTTGCAAGCTTCCATTATTTGTTGTAATTTATCAAAGAAAGTAGAGCATCTATTATATAACTGTACAATTTCATCCAACATAGGAATTCCTTTATCAAAAACTTCAACAATCCATTTTGTGAAACCTAAGTAGAGGATTTCATTTTTCCTAACTTATCAATAGCCTCTTTAGAGAGCACCTTGAGTTACACCGATGGGCCAACATCTTCTTGAAGTGGATTGACCAAATGCTTAATGTAACTTTGTAATTCCTCCACTTGTGCCTTAAGTTGCTCTTTGGCTTTCACCTCCTTTTGAAGCCTCTACACTATGGTCTTTACTAATTGTCTCAACTTGTGGACCTCTTACTTCTTCATAGTAGGGCCTAGGTTTATTAATGTTACATTATATTCTTCAAGGGAAATATCTCCATTTTCCTTCTCAAGAATAGGGGTGGCAATGTGCACAATCCGATTATGAGAATCATCTCTTACAATATTATAATATGTAGATTTTCCTTTTTATTTTCCTTGGAATTACTCATTGAGGCCAAAAACTCATCCCAATTGGGAGATGATACTTCTACAATTGGCTTAATCTTCAAGTTTTCCTTAAAAGAATAGTTGTCCTTTTTATATTTGTGTCCTCTTCTTGCTGTTCTTCCTCATGCTCCTCTAGAATGCCTTTTCCTTTATCTTCTTTCTCTCTTTTTTCTTCTTCATGTTATTCTTTTTGCATTTCTTGTGGTCATTTTTGTTCACCCTAAGATTCTTGTTGCATCTCATCATTTCCTGCATCCACCATAGGCAATTATTACATGGAAGAATCTTCAAATGTCTCTTTCTCCCTTTCAACATTAAGTTTAGAAATTGGTGGAGCTGTGTAGTGATGAAAAATTTATCCCTTTTTCCTTGCTTGATTAAGGAATAATTGTCATTGAATTAACCTAATTTTGGCTAGGTTTAATGTTGTAATGTGTTGTACACATTCACATTGATCTTCATCCCATTTTTAATAAAATGTACTTAACTTGTAGCTTATTTATGGTGTTGTAAAGTGTTGTAACACACTTTCACACTTATCTAGGGTCCTCTTAATTAATTGTAGTTAATTAAAGTTAATTAGCCCCTTTAATTCAAATTTAAGCCTTATTTGTGACACCTTTTCAGGATCCATCTTGACACCAATAATTCAAATTGTAAAGAACTTAATTGCGAAAAATAAAGGTCCTACAAATTGGTGATAGGACACATTCACCATAGGTGGAAAATAGGCCCTCCCTCCATAAGACCCCCCTTTCTTTGCAAATTTCACATGGTTTTTTCATGTTCTTTCACCCACTAAAGGCAAGGTCTTGGAAACTTGTGCCATGACCCATTCGCCGTAGGTGGTGAATGGGTCCTCCCTTAATAAGGACCCCCTATTTGAATTTGGTTTTGGAAATATTTTAGTAATATTCATTTCCCAATCTGTTGTTGGCTTCAATTTTTTGAAATTTTGGGGTTAATCTATTGATTTAGTATAAATAAGGCGTTAATTCACATTGTTTCTCCTAGCAAGCTAAAGTTATCATAAGAGTACATTCACAAGAGAATTGGAGCACTTCAAGAGAATTTCAAAGGAATTTCAAGATATATTATCAAGAGTTTATTGCGGCAATTCAAGATCATTTCATCATGTCTAAGGCATAATGCATTCCTACATGTTGTTAAGCTATGATAGTGAATGTAGCATTGAAGATCTATTTGCAATAATTGTTACACATCTTATTCAAGATCAAGATCTAAATTATTTATGATCACTACATGTTAGATTGCAGATTTATATTCCAAGATAACATCCAGGGTACCATCAATCATATATTTCATGTTTCATACTTCATCATTTGGTTTAATTACCTACAAGGGCTTTGACTTAGGAAAAACCTTATTCACTAACAATCAACAAGTTTTTCCTTCTCTTGAGTGTGTTTTTGTAGATTTATAGGTTGAAGATCAATTGGAGAAGAAGTTTAGAGAAAAATTGTCAAAGTTGTCAAGTTGCAAAGTTGACCTTTATAGTGCAAGAACAAAGAATTGAAGCTAAAGAATTTGTTAAAAGTTTTCGTGAGTTGACAACTGAGGATCTAAGAGTACAAAAATAAAGGAAAACAACCTAGATCTCATTTTTAGAAACCCTAACAACCTAACCCATTTTTCATTAAAGGTGAATGAGTCCTTTTTCCCTAAAAATAGGCTTCTTCCAACAAGGTACACATTAGATTGAGCTCTAAAAACTCCCCTCATAGTTTCTATAAAAAGTAGGATTGATTTTTTATTGTTATTTGCATGTTTTAGCTATGATAATTGATTTTTTCATAGTGAAAATTAGTGGTTCACCATCTTGATTTATTTACCTTGATGATGCAAACCCTATATTTTTCTATGTTTCATTTTGGTGAACCCGAATTATTGAACATTGCAATTTTCTAAGTTTAAAGTCTTTCATTGTATCCTAGATTAGATCTTGCACTAATTTGCATTAAATTAAGATGTCATTTAGGGTTTCTTGATTTGCATTGTTGTACATCTCTCTAAATTTGAAAAATACAAAAACAAATCAGTCACATGGGTATGTGTGGGATCATCATGGAAAAAATAGGCCCTTAAGTGGCAAAAAATTTAGAAAAATCAGAGTTAGGCAACTTGACGTAAAAAATTGAATAAGTTATCTATATTATTTCAAAAATATGTATCAATAGAATCTGTAGCAAATTGAATGTAGTTTCTAAACTTACTAGGTTTGTTTTTTTTTTATTAAATCTATTTGGTGAAAATTTGAAATTTCAATGCAATGGTACTTAAATTTTAGGGAAAAAATAAGAAGTAGGTGTCTGTCGACCACCCTAACCACAATAAAATGATAATAATTTTTATAATATTTTAGATATAAGTAGAGGACTCATGCCCCAATGTGATGCATATTTTTTTGTAATTTTTTCCAAGTAAATAATTAATTATGAATTTTTATTACAACTTTTTAAAAAATATAAAACTCGTATGTCCACTTAACTTGGTCAAAATTCATGAAATTCATTTTTATTTTTTTAATCATATAGAATGTGAAGCAGATAATGTGACACATATTTTGGATTCAAAAAATGTGATACTGTTTGAAAGCTATATATGTTTTTCAATTAGCCTATCAATCAGGACTTTAGTCGTAATCTGAATAGAAAATCAATAATAATTACTTATTAAATTCAAAGTAAAGAATAATTTATATTGATTGAAATATGAGAATCTCCTTTAAAAACCCTTTTCATTTCATCAATTTTGGGTAAAAAAATAGTCATCAACCACATACCCATCATATTGCCACTTTTTGGCCCATCATGATCCTACACATACCCTCATTTTGCATATCATTTAAATCTCATATATTTACATTTGAAAATAAAAATAAAATTGCATTTAAACCTAGATCCTTGCATTCATATTTTTATTGCATTCTCACATTGCATTTTTGAAAAATCTAAAACTAAAACTTACTACCTTAGACTTGGAATTGAAAGACATTATTGAAAGCTTGATAATCATTCAAAAACAATTTAAAAATACCTAACTAGGACCCATTTTCCCTATAATGATTGAAATTATATTCCCTTGGAAATGGTACAATTTTGTTTAATTTGGGGATTGTTAATGATAAATTGGACTTCATATCACTTTGATCTAGTGTTGTGTTGAGTTTTACACATCCCAATTAGGTTTTAGGCCCTTTTAAATCTAAATAAACCTAACCTTTCCTTAATTTAGTGGTGTAAAGTTCATTTATTCACACCTTCACATTAAATTTAGGAGTTTTATAAATTAAATTGACTTAATCTAGTGTTGTAATGTGTTGAACACTTTCACATTGGATTTGGGGCCCTTTTTAGTTGAATAGACCGAAGTTTTTCCTTAATTTAGTGTTGTAAAGTGTATTTATGTACACTTTCACATTGTATTTTGGGACCTCTTTCATTTATGACCTTAATATAATCATTAATAGGAACATAATACTATATATTATGCACCCCAAGACATATTTTAACCAAAATCCTGGCACAGATGCCATATAAACCTAATTTCCTGACTCTTGGACATTCTCTCTCTTAAAAAAGGCCCTATGGGACCCATATTCCACCTTGGCCATATATGAATCCCATCCAGGTGGGATCCATATGCCACTAGTGGCATATGAGCTCTAATTGGCCTATTTTTAAGGTTTTAAGTAGGAAAAACTAGGTTTTAAGTTCAAATTTCATGTATGTTGACCTTTGGGATCTAATACACAAGATATTAGATGGATTTCCTATATAAATGAGGTATCAAATTATTATTTCATTAAGCCTATAGGATATCAAGTCATTCAACCAAGAGTTAAGCATTCCAAGACTTTACAAAAGTGTTAGGAGAATTCACATATCATTTCTAAGGCATTCAAGTGCAGATTTATTCATCAATTGTTGTAGCAATTCAAGATCCATTATCATGCCAAGATTATTAAGCATCAAGAAATTTGGTGAGCTATTGTTTTGATGTAGCATTGAAGATCCAAGATCAAGCATTGTTCTACACCTAAATTGCCAAGATCAAGATCTACATCCTTCATGGCCACTTGATGTTGAGTTGCAAATCTACATAACATAATTAAAGGTATCATTGTCTATGATTCATGTTCCTTGTTTCATGTTTCATTCCTTCATTTCATTATTTCATCATTTGGTTTAATTACCTACAAGGGGTTTGAGCAAGGAAATCCCCTATTCCCTAACAGTCAACATGTTTTTCCCCTCTTTACATGTGTGACTATAGATCTAGGTTTCTTGGAGCATGAAGGATCTTTAAAGATTAGTCTACAAGCTTGGAAAAAGTTGTTGGAGTTGTCCCCTCACTTGAAAGGTTGCCATCTTCATAAAAAATGTCTTCTATAGGTCTAAAATCAGGGATTCGGATCCATAAACCAATTGGGAAGGATAGAGCATAAATTGAAGACCAAATTTAGACTTTGAAATTATAGAAAACCCTAAATGGACTCATTCGCTAGTCCTAGTGTATGAGTCTCAATTTAGGTCATTTTTTAGACTTTTATAGTTTTGGATACCCTTTTTGTAGAAACCTATTTTGGAACAAAAACCCTAATCTAGGACTAATACACCCAGGCTAGCGTATGAGTCCCATTCTGCCAAAATTTTAGGTTATTCAACATTTTAGGCCTCCATTCAATCCCTCTCATGTTTCTAGGTGATCCTAAGTTGTATTTTTCCATTCTATTGTTCTGATTTATTTGCAATTATAGTTTATTTAGTGAAGTTTTATGTATTATTGAGTTCAATCATTAGATCTTTCATTTCATATGTTTTCCAACCCCTAGCTTGGTGGTGAACCCCTCATTAATCTCTAAACATACCCTAGGATAGTCCCTTATCAGATCTCTTTCTCCCATTATCATCATTTTATTGAGATCTCTAGAGCATCCTTTAATGCGGAGCATAAAGAGCATTTTCCCCTAGGTCTTAAAACCCTTGGGGTGACAATTTTCTATGTTACATTTTGGTGAACCTGCATTTAGAACACTTCCTTTTCTTATTTAGAGTGCATCACCATCCTAGATCTAGCTTGCATTAAACTTTCATGAGGGTTTGCATTAGTTAACTAGCATTCTATGGCATCTAAGTTTTGCATTACTGAAAGTGCATATAGCTTACCTTTTTGCATCTTATATCATTGAAAATCATCTAAAAACTAAATTTTCATTTAGTTTATAGATAATTATACAACATAAAAAGCATTTAAATAATTAAAAAATTTAGAAAATATTGAAAGAAACCCTCATTGGGACTCATATGCCCCTCTAGATAAACTAGTCCTAGTGGACATCAGAAACTTCCTTTTATAGTATCAAAAACCCTATTTTTGCACTTTTGTTTGCTATCATTAGTTATCTATTTTAGTTGGTTCTGTTTTTGTTATACACATCTCATTAGATCTAGCTTAAATAGGATCATTTCATGCATTGCTCAATTCTAAATTTTCATTTACAACATTTCACTTTGAGATTATTGCATATAGTAATTAGCAAATTACCTTGTTTCAAATCTGAAGATTACATTTAAACATTTCACTTTAGGTCACAAAATTGCACTTTATTTAATTTTCCATAATAGCATGTTTTCTTTTAAGAGATGTGGCTTTGATATGGTTAAAAATGGGTTGCATAAGTACAACATCCCCTCTTATGAGTTAAATTTAGAGTACAATAATGAGGTCATTAAGAAGCATGTTAGTCATCCTTCTATCTTTCATAGTTATGGGAACATCTTAGAGCAAGCAGATCAAACCATTAACAGTCCTTAATATTACACTGCCTATTGGTGAGGATGGTATGATACAAGAAGATACAAGCATATACAATCATGAAAACTATAATTGTTCTTCTCTTGATACCTCTCCTACTAGTGAAAAAGGTATCTTGGTGAAAGAAGATACAATCATTGAGGATCATGATATTCTTGATTGTCTCTCTCCTCCTCCCTCTTGGAAAGATATTATGACACAAGAAGATGAGATCATAGCCACTACTTTACTTAGTCTAAAATCACCTCTCAACACTTCCCCTAATTGTAAGAATTCTTTGGTTAATGATCATGAAAATCACATTTGTTAGGAGGACATGCGAATTGAAAGTGATTTAACATTATCTCTCTCCTTCCTAATGTACCTAACATTTGGAAATACCTATTTGAACAAAAGCATCCAATCATTCATAAGCATGAAAATTATATACATGGCATAAAAATGGAGAGTGATGAACGTTTTGTTTGCTTCTCTCCTAAAATCTCTCCTACTAGGGTAGAAGCTATATGGCACAAGACAATTCATGAGAGCCTAGAAAACAAGAATGAAATTATGGACAATTAGGATGATCACATCTATCCTTCTCCTGATACATCTAGTTGTGAAGAAGATATTTTAGTGTTAGAAGATCAAAGCTACGAGAGTCACAATAATCCTATTTGTCTCTCTCCCCCTAGAGAAAACATTATTGAACAAGAGAATTGCATTGATCATTCCACTATTTGCAATGAAGTCATTTTAGAAGAACCAACTTTGAATGTCACTAACATCTAGTTTGTATTTCTCCTAAAAAATCTTCTCCTAGGGAAGATATCATAGTGCAAGTAAAGGATAACATTGAAAAAAATGATATAGTCCTCTTTTATGAAGATGACAGAGTAACATTAGACTCTTCTTCACTAAGGGACATTAATATTATTTAACCTCAACTCATCCTTTACCCACCTTCACACAAACCTTAAAATAAAATAAAAAACCTAAACTTATCCTCTACCCACCTAAGAATAATGTGTCGCAACAGCCAAGTCATAATATTGTTGCTCATACATGATGATAGTAAAAAAATATGCAACCAAGACAAGCACCTTCAACATCCCTCCCATTGCCTAACCCTATCCTGCATAACTCTATTTTACCAAGTCCTCCTCGTGGAAAGGAGAATGATATTTTTGAACAACTAAAGTATACTCCTACTAAGATATCATTATTGGACCTTATTCAATCCTCCCCTCATTATCACAACATGATTCATAGTGCTTTACAACAAGTTCCTACACATCCTAATGTGCACTCAAATGATGTGTGAGCCCAAATTCAACCCATAACTTCACACAACATAGACATCATTTTTCATCAACATGAGCTACCCCCTATAGAAATGAGAAATAAAAAATGATCCCTTCATGATAATAGGTAGATTTAATAGGACGGGAATAAAGTGAACCCTTGTTGATAATGGGTCAACTTTGAATGTGTACAGTGTGAAAATTTTAGATAGACTTGGTGTGGATAAATCAATAATTGAACCTAATTCTTTATCGATTCGATGATTTGACAACATAGGAAAGAAACCAGTTGGTGTGATTATTTTTCCCATTACAGTTGGAAAGACTACCTTACAAACTCCTATTCATGTTATTGCTTGTGATCTTTCATACGATATTCTTTTAGGAAGACCTTGGATCCATGAGGTGCATGTAGTGCCTTCAACTCTTCATCATATCATGAAATATGTCTATAAAAATAAAGTATACCAAGTTGAGATAGACCCTGAGCCTAAAAGTTGCTTAAAATTTGAAAAAGGAAGGACAAATCCTCTAAACACACTAATTCCAACTTCGAACATAAAACCTATTTAAATGAAGAGAAAAAAGAGATGGAAAAAGTGTCAAAACCATTAGAAAGCAATTGGAATTCCTTATATTTCACATCATTCAAGGGTGGATACAAGATCATAAAAAAGACTCTGAAAAAGGAAAAGAAAAAATGGCAATGTCAACACAAAATTTGGAAGAATCCACTTTAGAACAAACGACAACAAATTACAGAACAAACTTTGATGAACTTAATTATGAGCAACCACCAAATCCAAAATAAATGAAAATGCTTTATGGAAAAGGTTATGAACTTATGAAGCAACTTGGATATAGTGGAAAAGGATGTGGTTGTAGAGAATAGGGTATTTGTGTCCCTATAGAGCCTCACATGCAAGAAACAACTAGTGGTCTTGGTTATTGCCATCTTTAACATTAGTGCATCCTGAACTGATAGACACTAGTGGTCTTGATTGTTACCCTTTGAAGAAATGAAATAAATAAAGAAATCCTCTCTTAACATCAATGTCATCACACAAAAAACTAATGATTTGAATTCGATAGATTTTACACCCTCCTACAAAAGAGAAGAAAAAATATCACAATATAATGAGTCTTGTGTAAGTATGAGACCTAATGCTAAGGAAGAAATGACTTTGTCACAAAATATTTAGGAACAACCTCTACTTTTTATCAAGAGATTATCTTGTCAAGACTCCTTCAAGATTGTTTGATATCTCTTCCTCCAAAAACATGATAGAAATTTTACTGCAAGAGTTTGTTTTGTGCATATCATAGAGTTCATTGTCATTCTACTAATGAGTGTAATCCTTTGAGTAAAAAAATTCAACATCTTAGGGATTGTAGTGCTCTTCTATTGAAGCACCTAGTTCATCTAATTGAAACTTATTTTCATCCTATTTGGCTCATCCTTGTCCTATAATAAGTGGGGGCAAGGGGTTAGGTAGCCTTGTCCTCCTATGTCACTTGTCATTGTCTCTTTTGGCTAGTTGATGCCTTTCATGTAAATATAAGAGCAAGCTTGGGATGTGGATGGCATGCGTTAAGTTGGCTTGCATGTGACATACTTATTCATGATGTAGTTCGATTCAGAAACATGTGACTTGGCATAGAGCTTTTTGAAGAAGCTCTCATGTCTTCTTCTACTTTAAATAAATTTCTCATAGTAATGGTGTTATCAACCACTTTAAAGTGGGGGCATACATCGACACTCATGTTTCAATGTGCAATTTTTTTTCTTCTTGCGTTGCATCATTTTCTTGGTGGTCTCATTGGGCATGATTTCCTCCAAGCATGTGGTATTTCTTTGACTTATCCTCTCTTGGATACATTAAGCATGATGTTCCCTAAGAAGAGACCTTACATGAACTAAACAAAATACCTTTGAACATACCTTACACAATCTCACATTTACAGCATTGGTTATGTGGCCACCTTGTATAACACAATTTGAATATATGTGGAGAAATCTTGTTTGTTCATGAGTTTCAAGCATATGAAGCTTTGCTTGCCTCATGAAGCTTCAAGTCCATTGTTGCATGGCAACTTATCAAAGTTATCAGGAGGTATAACTTTGGTATGGTTTGATGGGAATCTAAACTGAGGTATGACTTTCCCTTAGCCACTCATGTATGTTGTGAGCACATACCGACCACGTGTGTATGTGTCTCACTCTCTTGGATTACTCACTCAGTGGATAATCTGAAGTCCCATTGCCTCAAAGTGAGTGTGCATTTTTGGAAAAACATCCTAGATCTAATCCACATCATGTTGGAAAAATGGTTGAAGCTTGATCCACCCTTTCTTTTCCTTTTGTCTTCATATCTTTGGTATTGTATGTTTGTCTTGTTTTCCTACATATCATACACCTTGTGTGTGTCCTTTAGCGCTTATGTCAGTTTGAAATAGGATCTAGGATCCTAGGGGCTTGGCTACCTCCTCTAATCTTGGTCATCCTTTTTGTTCCACATTAATACACTTGGACACCTCTTGAATGTCTACTTTAGTGTGAGTTTGAATCAAGTTCATCCTCTAACTAAAGTGAGGGCTAGATGTAATAACAAAAATTGTACTCCTTTGGAAATGGTACAATTTCACTTAATTTGGGGATAATTAATGATAAATTGGACTTGATATCATTTTGATCTAGTGTTGTGATGAGTTTTATGCATCCACATTAGGTTTTGTGCCCTTTTAAATCTAAATAAACCTAACGTTTCCTTAATTTAGTGGTGTAAAGTTTATTTATTCATGCCTTCACATTAAATTTAGGAGGCTTATAAATTAAATGGACCCAATCTAGTGTTGTAATGTGTTGAACACTTTCAAATTATATTTGGGGCCTTTTCAGCTAAATAGACCCAATTTTTCCTTAATTTAGTGTTGTAAAGTGTATTAAAAACTCCTATTCATGTTATGCCTCATGATATTTCATATAATATTCTTTTAGGAAGACCTTGGATCCATGAGATGCATGAAGTTCCTTCGAATCTTTATTGTATCATGAAGTATTTCTATAATAATAAAGTATACCAAGTTGAAATAGACCCAAGCCTGAAATTTTCTAACAAGTTGAAAAGGAAATGACAAATCTTCTGAGCACATTAATCCCAACATCAGACATAGAACCTATGGATAAAGATAACTAAGAATTGGAAAAGGTGGAAAAGTTATTGGAAGATGATTGGGGTTCCTTAGAGTTTACACCCTCATTAATGGGAGAATACAAAATAAAAATAAAAGAAATTGAAAAACAAAAGCAACCAATTTTGATGTCAATGCAGAACTCCAAAGAAGACTCATGAGCATCTACCTCATCTATTCTAGAAGATGGAACAAGATATACGAAAAAATTCGATGAGATAGACCATCAAAAACCACCAAACTTGAAAGAGATTGAGAGACTTAATGGGAAAGGTTACGAATTCATGAAACAATTTGGTTATAGTTTAAAAGGATGTGGAAAGAAAGAACAAGGTATTCATGCTCCTATAGAACCTAACACACAAGAAAAAAAAAGTGGTTTGGGATATATCTTTTCTAAGATCATTCAAGCAATGAAAAGGCCCTCGTGAAACATCAACACCATCATGTGTAACTCTAAAACAACTCTCACATTGAAACATCCAAAATTGATTGACACAACATGTGAAGCATCATTGCATTTTTTCAAAAATGATGAAACCTTGAAAGAAATGCTAGGAGTTTATGATAAACCATCTACTCCTAAAAAGAAATAGGTTACATGTGCTATGATTAGTACCAAGAAAAAATATGGAAAAGAGGAAAGTAATGAGATTGAAAAGAATAACGAAGAATACAACCCTGAATTTCTAAAGAAAAATGCACTACCTTTAGGAGATACAATTCACATACCGATGGATATTAATAATGAAGAAAAAGTGATAAAAATAGGAAAGTTCCTTGATGATGATGAACGGGAGGACCATGCAACTTTGTTTCATGACTTTCTTGAGCTTTTCGCTTGGAATTATTAAGATATGCTGGGAATTGACCCTAAGATCATAACACACAACATAGTCCTCATTGAAAATGCTAAACTTGTTAAAAAAAATATTTGAAAGATGAACCCTAAGATAGCCTTGTTGTTTAAGGTTGATATTGAAAAGCTCCTTGAAAATATTTTTATATGTCTAATAGACTATTCACCTTGGATCTCGACCATTGTCACAACCATGAACTTTAAAAGATGAATTTCCCCTTCCTAATATCAATATGATAGTAGATTTGACTGCGATACATGCTTTGTTGGCATTCATGGATTGATTTTCTGGATATAATAAAATCTTTATTAACCCTCAAGATCAATATAAAACAACATTTAAACAACTTGAGGAAGATTTTGTTGGGTCATGATGCCAAAATTGGATTGAAGAATGTAGGAGAAACATATCAATGATCTATGAAATTGATATTTCATGATTACATGCAAAGATTTTGGAAGATTATATTGATGATATTTTTGCAAAATCCTTGACTCGACAAGATAATGTGAATATCCATTGAAATATCTTTGAGCGAATGTGAAAATACAATATGAGATTGAATCCGAAAAAAGTGTTTCTTTGGTGTAGATAGTGGAAATTTTTTAGGTTTTATCGTATCTCACAGAGGCATTAAGGTGGACATGAAGAAATTTGATGTTATATTTAACATGCCACCTTCCAGAAATATTTCTCAATTATGCACTTTAATAGAAAGAATTCAGGCTATCCGACATTTCATATCATCTTTAGTGGATGAAACATTACCATTTACATATCTGCTTAAGAAAGATGTTCAATTTAATTGGAACAAGGATTGTAAACATGATTTTTAGAGTTTGAAACATTGTCTTGCCACTCCACCTATTTTACAACCTGCCATGCAAAACAAACCATTTATTCTTTATTTGGTAGCATTAGCCCATGCTCTTGCAACATTGTTGGCTCAACAAGACGAAAGTGGTAAAGAGAATTTTGTTTATTATATTAGCCAAACTTTGATTGATTATGAGAAACAATATGCAATGATAGAGAAGTAAGGTTTGGCTCTTGTATTTGATACAAGTAAACTAAGACATTACTTACTCAATGCTAAAATACATGTAATGACGAAGTTCGATCCTTTAAGACATATTTTCACTAAAATAAATTTATCAAAATGCTTAGCTAAATTGGTGATGTTGAATTGACCAAATAATGAGATGGGAGTGAATCAATATTCTTCTAAAAAAATTAATTATTAACCATCCAATTATCAATCCACATATAGATGCAATAGTGAACCAAAACATAAAGAAGATGTCATAACACATTGACACCAGAATTTTTTACGTGGAAAACCCAAAGTGGGAAAACCATAGTGAGGATTAGCTAACAATATATTATAACCAATCATAAGATATTACATGGCTCACTTGCAAGATGCACTATCCTTGAAAGGCTCATAGCCTGAATACAAAATATGGCTTATAGCCAAGATACAAAAAGAGGTATGGTTTACTACCAAAAGTGAATTGGTGAAGTGTACCTATAAAATGCAGAAATCAATTCTAGTTAAGCTCTGAAAACAACAAAATTCTAGTCTAGTTATAGATATACAATTATCATTAGTCAATTCACACTACTTCATGTCACATTGCTCACGTACACCTTCTATATCTCTATCTCTTCTTATGTCCATCATACACACACATATATACTCAATCATGTCTTCCAACATCAATTAGGTTTTCCTAATTGAACAAAAAATTCAAAATGACTTGTTGGCCCAATGTAAAATTCCTTTTGCTGCACAAAAAAAAACATTTCATTCATACATTAGGTCAGCCGAGACCTAATAAGGAGCACACAAAGTACAAACAATTGCTAACCTTGTCAACCAAAAGAATATTGAACTTATATCACTTAGATTATACAACTAGATCAACACAGATAGTTGAAATCTTGTGTATACCTATAAGTGACACTCCTGAGTGACATATAAAAAACTCATAGATTTTTCTTTTCTTGAGAGGATTTTTGGACCAAAATACTGGATTAGCATAGACACACAATTTACTTAGCCAGTTACCAACCAATGTTGGCATCAATTACAACAAACTCAAACGTCACCTTCTTCATTCTTCCAACAATCTCTCCCTTTGTCATTGATGGCAACATGTTCCAAAAATGAGACATGCTTCAAAATAAAATATTGCGCTCAACTCCTCCTAACGTATGTACAAACACATAACACAACATTCTTTATACATATTATTCTCTTCTTCTCCTCTTCTCTTGTCTCCTCTTCTCCTCTTCTTCCCCTTTGACATCAATGAAAAAGAACTGGGAAAAGATTAAAAAAATCTTCAAATCAGAAATTGTGAGCACCGTGTAACTCCTTAAGAATCAATTCCAAAGCCAGCTTTCCATCATCCCATCATCCCTTTTCCTTGTAAAGATTTTTATGTAGAGATTCTAATTTTGTTAGGAATTCTTCTCCTTCTTCCAGAGTGGATGGAGCAATGTTCATTTTCTCAATGTTTTCTACTTCCATCAATGCATTTGATATAGAGACAAGTCTATACATGACTAGGTCTCCAAGCTGGGCATAACATCTCATAGCATCTTCATCTTGCCTCTACAAGATGAAAAATTTACTTTGAATATCTGCAATAGAAACCCACATAACATAGTTTCTATCAATCTACAATCTTATAATATCTAGAAGCATCTATAAGTTGTGACTCAATTGATTCCATTAAGTCCTTGATACCATGAGTGGCATCTAACCACTTCATGCAATAAACAAACAACACCTAGGCTTCCTTGTCACATTCTCTAACTTCTTTCAAGGTTTGCAAAGCATTTTCACATGCAACTATACACTTGTCTTGTATAAATAGTAGTCTTTTCTCTAGCGGAATCAACTCCACTTATTTTGAAGTTTGTACCTTGAGGTTAGATGTGTACTCTTTAACTAAATCAACTATAAGCCTCAAATTTTCAATTAGAGCTAATGAGTTATCTGATGTAACACCGGGGGATGTTTCATATAAAGCTTTTATGGATTCATTTATCAGCTCATTTCCCTTCTAATAAGATCTTTTAGCTTCTTGTGTTATAGAGCTAAGAAAAGTGCCACTTAGTTTTATTTTGTCACTGGCAGTAATCTTTGTCAATTCCACATAACCTGGGTGTGATGGCAGTTTAACAAGTTGTGGTGGAAGCATAGGTTGCAATACAATTCTTTTTTTAAGAATACCTTCAAGGGTACTTCTAGATGATTCTCTAGATGGATTTGATGGTTTATGGCCTTTCAAAATTTCTCCTTTACTCTTCTTAGTTGGAATGGCTTCCTTGTCTCCCCCTTTCTTCTTTTCTTCTTACTTTTCTTCTTCTTCTTCTTTGGATGACTTTCCAGATGAATTATCTCTATTTTATTTTTCCTTTCTATCCTCATCATCCTTGTTATTATTCTTCTTATTTTCCTTACTCCCTTCATTCTCATCTTTGATTTTCTTCTCTCTTATCACCAGAATGATCTTTATGTTGATCATCATACCTTTTTTTTGAGGTTTCTTCTATGTCATGTGGAGGCGCAAGGGTCTCCAAAGCACCAAATATCTCATCAATAGTCTCCAAGGTTGGATTCTCTATTACTTTTGCAATAGTAGCCTATTTATATTCTTGAGCAATGTTGGAGGAAGAACTAGTTCTTGCCCCATAGCTCCTTGCTAATTGCATAATTATATTTTGAGTATCTTTCCTTACTTTTTCCATATAATCATCTTCCTTAGTCATTCACATGTTAAATATTTTTTTGACTCTAAAAAATGTAGAACATTCTTTTAGCAGATTTGGAGTTTCCATCTTTGAAAAAGTGGAACTAATGGATTTTAAGGCTTCACTTCTGATCTTGTCTTCAACATTTAAAGCCTCTTTCCTTCTAAGTACTAACTCTTTCCACAATTTTTCATTAACTTTGGACTATATTGTATCCATATTTATATTAAAAATGACTATTTACTAAACAAATGCATTTATGATAGTTTATTTCCCTTCATAATTGACCTTATCATATAGCTCAACAGTTGGCATAAGGTCATTATCAATCATATAATTAACCAAGCCTCCTAGATCTAATGGTGGATGATCACTTACTGGAGGAGATCCAGGCATGTCCTCCATAGGATTAGATGGTCCTTCTTCATTCCTCATTGTATGAACATGGATTCAGTAAGTGTCCTCCTCTTCCTCTAACTCCTCATCTATAGAGACAACAACACTAGTTTTGGATTCTTCACTGGAGGTACTATCCCTTTTGTTTATTTTCATCTAACATTCTTCCTTTAAGCCAAGTTTAATTTCTTCCTCAATAATATCACTCAAATTTATTTTCTTGTCATCCTTTATTTTCACTCTTCTTCTTCCTGAAACAATAGATGGTGCAGCATGAGGTATACCCTTCTTATTAGATGCCTTGGTACTAGGATCAGTAGGGGAAGCAATATCAATAGATGCAGGAACACTTTGTTCCTTATTCTTTCCTTTCACAAAATTAGTAGCACTGGAGGTGGTAGTATTGGAGATAGGTGTTGGAGTAGCACCAAAATATAGTCTTCCCAATTTTTTGGGTCTAGAGGGTTGTTCAGTAGATTTGGCTTTCCTTTCATCAAGTGCCTCCTTCAACTATTCTATATCATCCTTAGAGTATGTTACACCTTGGAAGAAGGATTCGACCTTATTTCTTCTTTTAGATGCAATAGCCTCCAAATGAATTTCATTAGATTTCTCTTGATATGTACCATGGCTAGGTAGAGATGAGTCCTTAGGACTATCCAATAGGATCTTAATGTACCTCTCCACCATTTGTTCTTCAATCTCATATCCCAGAGGTTCAATCCATCAAATTCTAGGCTCTATATTCTCAATGATGTATTCAACTATAGATACAAGAAAGGTTATCTCCTCATTCTTCTTCACCAAATTCCTTGGAATCCATTCTCTTTCATGCATTTCATTTTGAAATACTACAAATAAAGCAGTTAGGGAATTGTTATGTGACCTAAAATCTCCTAGACTATGCAGATGGACAAAAATCTAATGAGCAACTAGTTTGGTGTTATCCCATATTATTCCTTTTCTACCTAGTAACTCCTTTAGGAAATAGAATAGAAAAAAAACAACTAAAGTGCCAAATTTGAAAACATACTTCTTTTCCTTAGTCATACTCAGGTTCTCCATAAGTTGCAACCTAAGCGACTCACAAAGATCAATATCCTTTCCATTTTCCACCATTTCATAAGCAATATGAATTTTCACAGCCGATACTGAATATCTCGATTAGTGAAATAGATTTTATGCCTAATCATGATGGAAACATACTTAATAGTAGGGTTTATAATAGACTTTGTGGTTAAAGCTCTTTCATCAAACTTGGCACTGATCAACCTTGTGACTTCATCATGTTTCACCACTTTTAGAATTGGAATAGTACCTATATCGCAAAGACCACTCACAACTTGAATTGCTTCATTGTTGATAATCCTTGGTTCATTTGTCCACAAAAAATTTCTATGAACCCTACTAAGGGCCATTCTAAAATTTTCTTCCTTACTCTCACTAGAAAAAGTTTGAAAATTAGTTTAAAACATTTAGCTTCATTCGAACTAGGTTTTCATATTCTCTCTAGTCAACTCATTGTCCCAAAAATCCTTTAGCTCTTGATGATTAAATTATTCTAACTTCTAATTAATGTATGTTCTTTGGTCTTTGGTGTGTAGGACATTGCTTGGAATGTGTGAGAACAAACCCATTAGATCATTTTCATACAATTTCTATGAACATCTTCTAAATCTAGGTTGGGGTCTCTTAGAGACTTCCATAATAGTTGGAGTAGCCTTATTCATCAAACAATCCTAAAAAGAGATTTCTTCAACTTTAAAATCCACATAATCTAGATAATAAAGAATACCTTTTCAGCTTATCGAAAACTAGGGTTTTGTGTATGATGCTCTAAATCATCTTCAGTCTCACTTCATCTTGCACTACTTCTAAATTTTGCAAATTATCTTTTCTTTAACTTTGCCTCTTAATTTATTGCTTATGAATTTAGCCATAATTTGTATTTATCTCGTTTTAGCTTTAAATTTTCCCACCACTTTATGAAACATATTGTAAATAAAGAAGAGTTCTGCAATTTTCTAGATCTTCCTATTTTCTGCCTGAAATTTCTTCAATGCCTTCAGAATAGTGACTCACATCACATATCCTTGTGTCACCACTTTCCACCTCATATATCAAGGGATTTTTAGATTTTTTTTGTAAATACTCCCCTTGAAACCATTACTGGGTTGAATTCTTGGAAGAGTTATCTGCAATGGATGCAAATACAAGAGTATTTGATTAATCCTTTTTCTCAGGTTCTTCCTTCTAATTTTTTTCCATTTCTTTCCTTACTTCGGTAGGATCCAATTTGTTTACAGACTTATTCTTTTGTTCCAGATTAGGTTTCTTCCCAATTTTGCTTCTACAAAATTTTGAGATATGTCTCAGTTTATTGCAAATGTGGCACACAACATGTCTTTGATCAAATTGAATTGTATTCATCCCTAGTCTGCACTTATTATCCTTGTGTCCAAAGATATTGCATGTGTAACAGTAGCCTTGAAAATACTAAATCCTTCTATCAACATTAAATCTATTCCTCATTATCTGGCTTCTACATTCGGTAGCTCTATGCCAAAACTTATTGCAAACATAACATTGTCTGGTAAAGAATCCAACATTTTGAATCATTCTATTCTAGTTCATCCTACTTTTGCATTATGTTGCTCTATGGTCGAGTTTATTGCATGAGAAAAAAAAGCCATTAAAAGATAGGTACCTTTGAGCATTAGGATGTCGGATAGGAATCCTATTGGTATTGCTCCTTTCGCTTTTGATTTGATGAAAGTTTCCTTGAACCTTCTTATAATTGTCCACTTTTCTAGAAATAGGTTTTTTCTTGAGCTTTTTCCTTCTTCAATTCCTAGACTACCTTTATCCTTAGAAGGTTTGTAAGAAGTAATCAACTCATCAAGCCTTGCAGAGCTAGTTTTGAATCTTTCTTCATGATCTTTTGCTTTATCCATATCAGATCTTATGTTTACCACTTCTTGTTCAATCTTTGCGCATTCATCAGTTTTATTTTGAATCTCAGTTTTTGGCATTCCTTAATTCACTTCTTTTCTTCTATTTGCACCTTCAGTCTGGTAATGTCTTCATTAGCCTTTTTTAACTAATAAGTAACCTCTCTATGCCTTCCCTTGATTTTTGTGATCTTCTCTCTTAGTTTCCTGATGCATTCATTTGTTTCTTTTAGGTTTCCTTTCAAATTTCTCTTCGTATCATCACTTTTATCCAATTCTTCAAGAGCAACATTGATTTCCTCATATACAAAGTTTTCTTTCAAAGGAACAAGATAGATTTTTTTAGCCATATGTTCATATTTTGGGACCTTCGTCAAGCTATAAGACTTATTTAGAGGAACCAAGCTCTAATACCAATTGTTGAATACACTGAATACTAAGAGGGGGGGTGAATCAATATTTTTCTAACAAAATTAATTATTAACCATCCAATTATCAATCTACGTCTAGCTACAATAGTGAACCAAAACACAAAGGAGATCATAACACATTGACACCATAATTTTTTATGTGGAAAACCCAAAGTGGGAAAATCACAGTGAGGATTAGCTTGTAATATATTATAACCTATCATAAGATATTATAGGGCTTACTACCAGGACACACTGTCCTTGAAAAACTCACAACCTGAATACAAAAGATGGCTTATAGCCAAGATACAAAAAGAGCTATGGCTCACACTACCAAAAGTGAACTGGAGAAGTGCACCTATAAAGTATAGAAATTAGTTTCAGTTAATCTCTAAAAAACACTAAAATTCTTCTCTAGTTGCAGATATACAATTATCATTAGTCACTTTGCACTACTTCATTTCTTGCATCACTCCTATACACCTTCTATATCTCTATCTCTACTTCTTTCCATCATACACACACATATATAATCAATCATGTCTTCCAACATCAATTAGGTCATCCTAATTAAACAAAAAATTCAAAATGATTTGTCAACCCAATGCAAAATTCATTCTGGTGCACAAAAGAAAAAGTTTCATCCATACATTAGGTCAACCTGAACCTAATAAGTAACACACAAAGTATAAAAAAATCTTAACCTTGTTAGTGAAAAGAATACCAAAATTCTATCACTTAGATTACATAGGAAGATCAATAAAGATAGTTGAAAGCTTGTTTATACCTATAACTTACACTCCATAGTGACATATCAAAAACTCATAGAGTTTTCTTTTCCTAAGAGGATTTCCAGACCAAAATACTGGATTAGCATAGACATACAATTTACTTAGCCAGTTACCAACCAATGATGGGATGGATGACAACAAACCCATATGTCATCTTGTTCATTCTTCAAATAGGTGATGTTGTTAACTAAGTTTTACCTTAAATTTGTTTCGTAAAAACTAGTTAAAGGTCAAGCCTTGACCGACCAACTAGCTAAGGCTCCTTCCCCTTTAGCATTACCTAGCAATGATTCATTCCCTAATGATAATGTGTTGAAAATTGAAACTAATACATTGGAATTATATTTTGATGGATCTAAGTGTAGAACTAGCTCTGTTGTGGGAGTTATAATAATCCTTCCCACGGGAGATCCTATTCCCTTGTATTATCAGTTAAACTTCCTATGTACAAACAACACTACTGAGTATGAAGCATTTATCACTGGGTTGCATGCCACTTTAATTATGGGAGCTTGAGATATTGAGATATTCAAAGATTCACAATTGGTTATTAAACAAATAAATAAAACATATCAAGTGAAACATGACAAATTGTTGAAATACAAGGATCTTGGAATGAATTTTTTAGAGAAGTTTGAATAGTTTACCATTGATAACATTGCTCAAAAGGATAATTTACATGTGGATGCAATGGCGAGTGTAGCTTCCCTTATATCTCCTCAATATTATTCAAAAGTATTCACATTTATTGTGCATACAGTTATGAAACCATCAATAAAAGATAAAATAAAAGTAGTATCAACAACCATAGAAAACTCGAATGAATTATATTCTTTGATATTTAATTATTTGAAAGATGGTACCTTTCCTAAGCTGACAACTAAGAACACTCTATCCCACCATTGAAAACTTGTGCCTAAGTATATAATTCTAGATAATGTGTTGTATTAAAGGTTGTTTGATGGTTTCTTACTTAGATGCCTTAATGGTGCAGGAGCACCTTCTTGTCTCCATCAAACATTTTGGTGAAATTTGAATTTCTAAATGAAAAAGAATTGTAAAAGGTCATGATAAGGCCTATTCAATTGTAAATGAGTCATCAATAGGTCTTTAGGAGGTTGAAATAAAGGAAAAAGAAAAATTTGAAAATAAATATAAAAGTTGCCAATTTGTAAAATGCAACAAAAAGGAAAAAAATAGAATATAAAGAGAAAGTGGGAAAGTAAAGGGTTTGGTCGATGGAGGAAGTAAAAAATTCAGTTATTGAATGGGAAATAGCATTAAAAAGGCTTGTAGAGGGCGAGCAAAGGACAATCAATTGTATTCTTGAAGAAATAATACTAAATAAAGCTCCATGTTTTTTAATTTCAGAGTTTTCTTTCATTGTTTCTCAAGTTGCACAATTTGTACAGTAGTTTTGGGTCTTGAATTTTATTGTTTCAAGTAACATTAGGAATTAGCTTTCATTTACTTTAGAGGAAAACCATTAAGTGTATACTTTTTTTGAGTTGATATTTTAGATCTCGATTTTTAATCCTCTATATTGAGGTTTTGAGAGTCCATTAAGAAAATGATCTCTACTCCACCGAGTTAGGAATTATAGACCAGTGGAGTATATGTAAATAAGGTGTTTTATGTTGTCTGAGTATTTACTTGTGTAGGGGGAAGGCGACAATATGAGGATTTAATGCTACTCTCTCAAGAATTTCTGAGACTCACCATGAAAATGGGTAACTCCAAGATAGGATTTGATGAACTAGAATGTAAGGAGGCTGGTAAAGAGTGTATTATGTGTGTGTAGACCTATTTATAGATGATGGAAGAATTTTCAAGGAAGCATGAGGTTTGTAATGGGTATTTTAGATAAACCCTTGCTTGTTTCAATCTATAATAGCATATTATGAGGGTTTCAATGTTTAATGCAATAGTGAATGGTTCCCTTGAAATAAATGATGGAATTGATGATTTTATAGCCTAAATTAAGAATTTTTTTTGGAAAAGTAAGATTTTGGAGTACTTTTGAAGGGACTTACTTTGTATTTGTGGCCTATTTAGAAGCCTAAAAGCATGGGACAATGATTTGTTCTGTTTATTTTTCTAAAACAAAGATATCTGATGTTGAGATATGTTTGAATTCATCCAATGGGCTTCCAAAATTGTATTTGTTTGATGGATTTTCAATGTGTAAATATTGGTATACTTGTTTTAGGGGTTTTACAATGCTCGTAGAATATCGGTGCTTGCATGTTAGAAATTGGGATTCTAAGCATATAGTGATAAAAGTGTTTGATGTTTTTTGAAAACTTATCAAAAGATGTTAAAGATGTTTTAATGATTTTGGGAAGGTACAAAGACTAATCTTGCTAATTTGAGGTTTTGGTGAATATGGGACCTTGGTGCAACAATAGTGTTTTAAGAGCATGATTTTGAAAATTTGTCAAAGAAAAGTAATGAAGCAGTATATTTAGTTCATTCCTGACAAAATGTGATGTTAAAGTGTCTTGGAAGTATGAGAATAAGATTAAGCAAGAAATCTTGGTTTTATGGTTATTTTTCCTTGTAAAAGAAAGATTGATTTGATGAGTGATTTGTTGAATAGTGAAGAGTTGTTTGGTCCAATGAATTCTAGTCAGGTTTTGGTTTTATTCTTGTTAGAAAGGTGTTGGTACTGATGAGTTTGAGTTTGATAAAGGTTGGGAGCCTAAGTTGATGATTTATGGCATTGTAAAATGAAGAATCAGGTGAAATTGTGTAAAAGTTGAGTGAATCAAAGATGTTTGTTCATTTTGATCTTCTTCATTTGTGTTTGGGTCTAATGTACCCCTAAATGAATATATGTTGTTGATAGATTCCCTTGCATCACTTAAATAATCTAAAATCCCTATAGCACTTGAACAAGCTCATGCAAGTGCTTGTGGAGGTCACTTTGGAGGAAGAACATTAATCCAAAAACTAATCTACAGAGGATACTATTGGAGACATATGGAACACGATTTCTTTTCATACATCAAAAAAAATGTCACAAATGTCAAGAACATAGCAATTTGATTCATGCTCCTGCCTCCAAACTTCATGCTAAAGTGCCTGTTTAGCCCTTTCTAGTTTGGTGTTTTGATCTCATTGGAAAAATATCACTACCTTCCTCCATAGAACATACATTCATAATCACTATGACAAACAACTTGATGAATTGGGTAGAAGAAATTTTGCTTCATTCAACAACTACTGATGTGATATGTTGTTTCATATCGGAAAACATTATTGCACACTTTGGAATTCCTTCTGCATTAGTTTTAGACAATGGGACACCATTTAAGAATAATGACATGAAAAAGTTCTCAAAAAAATTTAACATACAACATCGCTTTTCAACACCCTATTATCCACAATCTAATGGTCAAGTTGAATCAACTAATAGAACCCTCAAACAAATCTTAAGGAAAAAAATAAGCAAACATAATAAAGACTGGCACACACAACTAACATTTGTGTTATAGCCCTATGACATGAGTGTTAGATTATCCATGGGGAGTACACCTTATAACCTCATCTATGGTATCAAGGAAATAATGCCCTTGGAGTTAGAGATTCCTACATTAGGAATCACTCTTCAAGGACTTATTGATGATAATTTTTATAAAGAACAATGACTACATCAGCTTGAAATGTTTGATGAACAGTGAATTAATGCTCTTAAGCATCTTTAGGCTTACTCAAGGATAAAGTAGCGTAGTTATAATGACAATGTTATCCCTTGGTCATTCAATAAAGGTTATTTGGTGTTATGTGAGAATCAACATAATGTTAATTCCTCCCCAACTGAAAAAGGAAAATCTAGCCCTAATTGACTAGGACCTTACATAATAAATGCAAGTTATGGGTTTGGCACATATACGTTAGCACAAATTGATGGTACACCTCTTAAGGAACCTATAAATTCTACACTTGTGTTGGTATTATGTCTAATCTTCTTGAATAGTGTGAATTATAAAGGAATGGTCTTAGAGTTAGTAGATAACATTCTATGTGCTCTCACATTGCTTCATTCTTGAGAAACAATTAGTTGTGTGTCTTGAATACTAAAGTAATTATTTAAATTAATTTTTAGATAGTTACTTTAGGATTCATAATATTCAAGGTAATCTTGTATGCCATGATAGATTAGATCCTTACATACATTTAATGTTCCATAATTAGATTGTAGATGCATTTAATTTAGCGTAACATACTTAATCACAAAGTTGCATCTAAGAGAAACTAGAATACATTTTAATTAGATCACATAAAAGAGATATAAATAAAGGGAATATTTAGTAAATCATCTTACAAAGATTATTAGATTAATGACATTTCCATTTAAAATTAAACACATAAACATAAATAACCAAACATCAAATGATCATATATATATAGAGAGAGTACATGCCATCAATATATACAATGCTATATGGTCTATGACTACTTAATCCCTTGGGATCTAGTGATCACATCTGTATAGAGACAGTCCATTGAGAGATGGTGGTATGTGATTGTGATTGTGAGCTAACAACTGCATCAAGAGTATATTGTACACCATTTACTTGTGCAATAGCCTCCTCTTGATCCTGCACTAGGTAGTCTCTCTCTGCTTGTAGCCTGACTACTGTTGCATGGAGTCTCTTGACCTCTACTAGGGCTCGAGATGACTAGAAATCTACATAGACAACCTTGGATTGATGAGCGCACCTCCTAAAAACTTCATATGCTACCCTCAGTCTAAAATATGGCTCAAAAAGCTCTGGTTCCTGCTCCACAATGGGTGGGGGCACATAATCTATATTAGTAGCATCCTTGTAGACTAATAGAGGCACTATCTCGGTAGCAACCTTGTGATAGAGATCATGCATGTCTCTCACAGTCCTTTCAAGATAGAAATCATAAATATAATTAGTACACATCATGATATATATATAGACATAAAATTGAAACATAAAGCATGAAAATAAGCATAAAGTATAATAGAAAAAAAAATATCATCACCTAGCTCTCTAGTTGGCTATGTAAAGACAACCTCATCCTGTGTAGGAGGCATGGAGGATGTGCTAGACCCTCCATGAGTGTAGGTGTTGCCTCTCTCCACTCATGGACAACTGGATCCTCCTCCACTATATCATCACCCTCACTCATCAATTGCTCCTCCTCCTTGTCCTCCTCCTTATCCTCCTACTCTTCCTCCTCCTCATTCTTTCCCTCATCCTCCTCCTACCCATCACAATCAAGATAGACAACCTTGTCATACTCCTCATCTATCACATTTGTAAATAGTTCTACAACCTTGACCCCTGTCTCCTCATTGTTGGATGTTGTTGATATAGTTACTGATATATGGTTGTCATTGATGTCAACACTATTAGTATTTGGTGCATTGAAGATTGTATATGTCGAGGATATTGAGAAAATTGTAAAAGAAAGTATTCCTGGTTCCTAGTGGAACTGTGCAGGTCAAGGAGGCGTTGTGCTTTGTACGTTGAGGATTAGCTAATTTGTATTTAAGGGTTTAATGTTGAATGTTTCTAGATCATCTACTGGAAGTTTTAGAGGTGCACGTGAAGTTTTGAGTATGTTGTGGTCCGATAGTGTGTTGTTGGTCTCTGTCAATGTGCCTAAATGAAGTTTGTGTAATTCTTGTTTTCTTAGTTGTTCTGGACACTTCTTTGTTGTTTCATGGTGTTATGTGGTGTCTCTAGATCATCCTCTATCTTTGTGGTACATCCACATTATTCAGAGAGTTCGTGGTTGAAGATCTGTGTGCACGTGTTTGTTTTTCTTGTTCCTAGCCAACATGTTGTTGGTAGCATGTTGTGGATCTTCAAGGTGTAATTAATTAAAGTATTCTTGTGTTGGAGATATTAATTTGGGTCTCCACTATGTTGTGGCCGACCTTGGCTGATACACATTAAAATTTTATTTGTAAATTTGGGCCGACATTACAAATATATTTTATTTTCTTTGGCCGATGAAGTGGTGATGGAATTTCATGTAGCAGATATATAAGGGCGATTAGTTCATTGTTGAATATGATGCTTCATGTGCTTGTATGTGTGTATGTCTGAATATCATTCGATTGCTGAGTAGAGTGTGAAGAAGAATGTGTGAAGTGTGAAGAAGAGTTGAGCTTAATTGGAACTATAATTAGGCTTGTGAAGAAGCTATTTTCTCAGTTCACAAATATTGGATGGTTTTAATCCAAACCCTATTGTTGGACAGTGAGGCATCTTTTGTAATTGAGAAGTGATCTCTAGGAAGTGTGCCTAAATGCATGTGCATTCCCTTTATTATTTCTTTTATACTTCTAGCAGAGTATAATCTTGTCTACTAACATCCACCATGGTTTTTCCCCAATAGGGTTTCCATGCGAAAAAATCTTTTTGTTCTTTGTCTCTTTGATGTGTTGATTTTTTATGGTTAATTTCTTATTCATCATATCTAAGATTAAGTTAATATTAAGAAGAAGAGTTTTAGTTTCTGTTAGAACTAATTCACCCCCCCTCTCAGTTGTTTTTCCATGTTTTTCCAACAATTGGTATCAGAGCAGGTTCCTCTAAAGAAAGTCTAATAGCTTGAGGTGATTTGAGATGGAAACAAAATTCAAGAAGGACAGTCCTATATTTGATGGCTCTAACTATTCATTATGGAAAGTTAGGATGCAATGCCACTTAATGTGTATTGGTGATGCTATTTGGAAGATTACTAAAAATGAACATATCATTCCTCGGAATGGTCCCTCTACTATTGATGAGATCAAAGGTGTTGGAAGCAATATCAGGGCTATTGAAGCTTTGGCAAGTGCCTTAACAAATTTAGAGATGGCTAATGTGTTAGGTTTGAATACAACTCATGAAATGTGGATGAAACTAGAAACTTTGTATGAAGGAGATGCATAGGTGAAGATGGCTAAGCTACAAAGCTTGGAAGGAAAGTATGAGAATCTGAAGATGGGTGAAGATTAAAATATCTCCTCTTTTATGTAGAGAGTAAATGCGATAGTGAAGGGTATTACATGTTCTCGTGGTTCTGTGGGTGAGGATGAAATTGTGGCTAAAGTACTTTGATCCTTGCCTCCCTACTACAAAATGAAGGTTCATGCTATTGAAGATTTCAGATCAGTAAACAAGTTGACAAGAGATACGCTAATTGGGAAACTTGCTGCTTTTGAGATAAGTGAGTTTGGTAAATCCACACCAAAAACTAAATATGCATTTAATGCTATTGTGTCTGGAAGCAACAGACAAAGATATAGTTTGAGAGAGAGTTATAGGAAGGTATCCAAGTATGATGAAGAACTAAAACAATGCAAAGATAAAGAAAGAGAAGTAGAAGAACTGGAAGTGTTGATTGCAAAGCAAGAAGGGAGAGGAAAAGGTAAGTATGAAGATGTATTACATATTAAATGTTTTTCATGTAGTAAAATAGGTCATTTTGCATCAAGATGTCTTGAAAGAGTTCTTAGATCTAAACCAAAGAAGTCTAGATTCCCAAAGAGATGCTACTTTGTTAAAGAAAAAGTGACTAATGAAGAATCTTATAAAGATAATGGAAAAGAAGATGATTGAGCTTTCATTGCTACCATTGAAAATAATCTTGTGGCTACTGAATCTACTAAAGATGAAAAATATCTTCCAGCTCAAGTTGAAGAAAAAGATGAGTGGGTCATTGATAGTGGATGCTCACATCACATGACTACTGAAAAAGGAAAATTTGTAAGTCTGGAACAGTATGATGGAGGAGTTGTAATATTTGGAGATAACAATGCTGGTGTGATTTTTGGTAGAGGATCCATTTTCCTTGGTGGTAAGGACAACATTTATGATGTCCTCTATGTTGAAGGTCTGAAGCACAATCTGTTGAGTGTTAGACAGATGGTTCACAAGGGGTATGATCCATAGTTTAAAAAAAAAAGATGCAAGATACATGGAAGTTCTAGAAACATGATTGCAACAGGAAAACAAACACAATGTAACATTTTTCATTTGAATACTACTAGTGGGAGTTGTTTGATTTCTCAAATAGATGAAAGCTGGTTGTGGCATAGGAGATTGTGTCATGTGAATTTTGACAACATTATCAAGATAAGTTATGCTCAAGCAGTAAGATATCTACCTAGATTAGTGAAGCCTGCTAATATAATTTGCAAGGAATGTCAGATGGGTAAACAAACTAGAGTCTCCTTCCAGAGAAAACATTTTCATTCAAATAATTTGCTTGAGTTATTACATACTAACCTTTGAGGTCCTTCAAGAGTCAGAAGTATTCATGGAGAAAGGTATTTTATGCTAGTTATTGATGATTACTCTAGAATGATTTGGGTTTCCTTTTTGAGAGAAAAATGTGAAGCATTAGAGAAATTCAAATCCTTCAAGGCTATGGTAGAAAATAAATGAGAAAGTTCTAAAAATCAAGTGCCTAAGATCTGATAGAGTTGGTGAGTACATTTCTAAGGAATTTAACTCTTATTGTGAAGAACATGGAACTAAAAGACACCTATCTGCTCCTCGAACCCCCCAACAAAATGGAGTTGTAGAAAGAAAGAATAGAACAATTTTGGATGCTGCTAGAACCATGATGATGGAAGGAAATGTGTCTTAGATGTACTTGAGTGAAGAGGTAAGTACTATTTTGTATACCTTGAATCGAGTAAATGTGAATGGAAATTATGGTAAGACCCCTTATGAGTTATGGTTTGGTCACAAACCTACTGTTAAGTATTTTAAGATCTTTGGAAGTAAGAGTTATATCAAGAGAGATGACGATATAGGAAAATTTGATGCTAGAAGCGATGAAGGGATCTTCCTAGGTTACTCTATTAAGAGCAAGGTATACCGGTGCTATAATAAAAGACTAAGAAAGATGGTTGAAAATGAAAATGTCAGAGTTGATGAGGTCTCTATCAAATCATCCAGACCTTATAGTTATGATTCAGACAAAGACATTACAAGCCAGGGGAAGAACAATCATACACCAAATCTACTTCAGATTATTCCATATGTTCCGGTGAAGCAACCTTAATTTGTTCTGGTAAATCAAGTCAGCCAGGAAGCTCCGACAAGTGCAGAGGCACAAACAAGTGGAAGTGTAGAAGAAATATTTGAAGAATCAAAAGTCCAAGTAAGTCCCAAAACTCCAAGGTATGTAAAGTTGAATCATTTAGAAAGAAAATCATAGGAGATAAGAGTAAAGAAGTGCAAACTAGAAGAAAAATTGTAGAAGAATATTGTCTGATATCCAAGATTGAACCTAAGAGTGTCATTGAAACTTGTCAAGATGAACATTGGCTGGAAGCTATGAAGGAAGAGCTAACATAGATTGAAAATAATGACACATGGCTATTGGTTCCTAGGCCTAAAGAAAAAATGTGATTGGTACCAATTGGGTATTCAGAAATAAGCTGAATGAAGAAGGGAAGTGGTCCAGAATAAAGCAAGACTGGTATGTAAAGGCTATTCTCAAATGGAAGGTATTGATTTTGAAGAAACCTTTGCCCCTATAGCTAGAATTGAAGTTGTGAGATTATTTCTTGATTATGTTGCATACAAGAATTATAAAGTCTATCAAATGGATGTAAAATCTACTTTTCTGAGTGGAGAACTAGAATAATAAGTGTACATTGAACAACCAAATGGATTCCAATTAATAGATAAGGGAGGTATGGTTTGCAAATTGAAGAAAGCTTTGTATGGACTTAAGCAAGCCCCTACAACATGATATTCTAGATTGGAAAAATATCTCCTGAAGCTTAGATTCACTAAAGGTACTGCTGATAGCAACTTATACGTCAAGTTAGATCATGATAAGGAATTGATTATAGAAGTTTTTGTTGATGATATCATTTTTGGAGGAGATGATAATCTATGTATGAAGTTTGTTGATGAAATGAAGAGTGAATTTGAGATGAGCATGATTGGTGAAATGAAGTTCTTTATGGGATTACAAGTTACACAATTGGACCAAGGGATTTTCATATCTCATTGCAAATATGTAAAAGAGCTATTGAATACGTTTGGAATGGCTGACTCCAAACATGTCGGTACTCCCATGGTGACCGGATGTAAGCTATCACAAAATGATGATTCTCCAAAGACAAATCAAACTTGGTACAAATCAATGATTGGTGGATTGCTCTACTTGACACAGACTAGACCAGACATTATGAATGTTGTATGTATGGTTGCTAGATTTCAAGATGATCCAAAGGAATCATATGTGACTATTGTGAAAAGAATTTTTAGATATCTTAAAGGAACAACCAACTTTGGAATTTGGTATCCAAAAGATGATGATCTCACTTTGTGTGCATACACTAAAGTGGATTGGGATGGTGATGTAGATGACAGGAAAAGTACTAATGGTGGTGCTTTCTTCCTAGGGAAGAAGCTAATATCTTGGTTGAGAAAAATTAGAATTCAATTTCTCTGTCCACTATTGAAGAATAATACATTGTTGCTGCAAATAATTGCACTCAAGTGATATGGATGAAAAGGATACTGAGAGATATCAGAGTGATATATGAAGATCCTATTTCCATATACTGTGACGATTCAAGTGCAATAAACATCTCAAGGAATCTGGTACTACACTCTAAGAATAAACATATTTCAATTAATTTTCATTTCTTGAGGGAAAAGGTAAATGAGAAAGAAGTCAGACTAGAATATGTGCCTACCAAAGAACAGATTATAGATATATTTACTAAGCCTTTTCTAAAGGATATTTTTGAGTATCTCAGAGGGATGCTAGGGGAAATCACCCCTCCTAATAAGAACTAAAGATGTATTTATTCGAATCAATCTAAGAGCTTCATTGCTATATTTTGATCTGTATTGATGTTTTTGTGGTTGCTACTCAAGGGGAGTAGTTAGATGTGTGGATATGTGGTTCAGAGCATGTGTTTGGAAAGGTCATGGTTACCTTTCCCATTGATGTCAAAGCGAGAGAAGTGCATTGTGAAAAATTATTGTGGAGAAAAGTTCAGTTGAGAGAAGTACTTAAGAAGTTAGTGTGTTGGGTTGATGGTATTTTTCACATCATGTGTTGCCATCAATCCCAAAGGGGGAGATTTTTGGATGTTTTGGATATGGTTGCTGATATGTGGTTGTCATTGATGTCAATACTATTAGCATTCAGTCCATTGAAGACTGTATATGTCGAGGATATTGAGAAAATTATAAAAGAAAGTATTCCTGGTTCCTAGTGGAACTGTGCAAGTCAAGAAGGCGTTGTGTTTTGTAAGTTGAATATTAGTTGATGCGGATTTAAGGGTTTAATGTTGAATATTTCTAGATCATCTATCGGAAGTTTCAAAGGTCTGCATGAATTTTTGAGTATGTTGTTGTCTGACAGTGCGTTGTTGGTCTCTATTAGTGTTCCTTAATGAAGTTTGTGTAATTCTTCTTTTCTCAGTTGTTGCGAACACTTATATATTGTTTCTTGGTGTTATGTGGTGTCTCTATATCATTCTCTATCATTTTGGTATGTCCACATTATTTAGAGAGTTCATGGTTGAAGATCTTTGTGCTCATGTTCATTTTTCTTGTTCCTAGCTGACATGTTGTTGGTAGCGTGTTGTAGATCTTCGAGGTATAATTAATTGAAGTATTCTTGTGTTGGAGATATTAATTTGGGTCTCCAGTATGTTGTGGCTGACCTTGGTGGATACACATTAAAATTTTATTTGTAAATTTGGGCAGACATTACAAATATATTTTATTTTCTTTGGTTGATGAAGTGGTGACAGAATTTCATGTAGTAGATATATAAGGGTGATTAGTTCATTGTTGAATATGATACTTCATGTTCTCCTATGTGTGTATGTGTGAATATCATTCGATTGTTGAGTAGAGTGTGAAGAATAATGTGTGAAGTGTTAATAAGAGTTGAGCTTAATTGGAACTATAATTAGGCTTGTGAAGAAGCTATTTTCTCAGTTCACAAATCTTGGATGGTTTTAATCCAAACCCTATTGTTGGATAGTGAATGATGTTTTGTAATTGAGTAGTGAGCTCTAGGCAGTGTGCCTAAATGCATGTGCATTCCCTTTATTATTTCTTTTATACTTCTAGCAAATTATAATCTTGTGGACTAACATCTACCATGGTTTTTCCCCAATAGGGTTTCCATGCAAAAAAATCTTTGTGTTCTTTCTCTCTTTGATGTGTTGATTGTTGATGGTTAATTGCTTATCCATCACATCTGATATTAAGTTAAGATTGAGAAGAAGAGTTTTAGTTTTTGTTACAACTGATTCATCCCCCCTCTTAGATGTGTGTCCTTGTTTTTCCAACACTCATCTATATCCTCCTCCTCGTCTCTCTGATCCAAGAGTGGCCCTACATAGCCTATTAGGTCATCCATCAAGAATATAGGAGTTAGCCATGCTACTTCCCACCACTCCTCATACACATACGTTGCACCAATGTCATTAGAATCAAAGACTAGGGGCATATCATGATCCTTGTAATCTGAGTCACTATAGAAAACATCATCAGTGGTGAGTCATCTCATATGATTGGACCTTTGAGCACTCCATACTGATCACTCGAAGAAAGATCATGCTACTGGTGGTACCTTTACCTTCCGAAACAATCACATGACATAATCATCGTAGAAAGGACATACTACATAATCATGTCTACCTACAAGAAATATTTCCATCTGCAATCTCCTCATTTGATGCGTCTCATTCGGCCACTGGGGTCTCAGCTAGTCTAGTCTCCATAAGATCTCCTCATCTAGTTGATCGAATCTAACCCTCCAAAAGTGTAAATCTCTATACAGCCATAACCACCTAGAAGGATAATTGAATGTGTGAGAGTGTCCCAGGTCTGATATACATGGAAATCCTGTTAGCCTTGTGTATGTGATATGCTCCAGGAACCACATCTACACTAGAGTATAGTGTACAATACTATCAACCTAATGGTATGCAAAGTGCCTTAGATCATAATACAAGTGTGAAACGATGTTGCCCCCTAGGTGTATATAGTCCTCAATTGCACCATCTATCATATCATGTGAACTAGTCCTTCATCTAGATGTTCTCCCTGACCATCAAGGATGAGTACTAGTGCCATGTTGAACATCATATTTCATACCACAAGTGGTTCTCATGAATAAAGTAGCCATGATAGCTCAATGCATGGCCCCATGATGTCATCCAGAATTGGACCTCTAATATAGTGTTGTATATCATATTTCATCGCATAAAATGACCGAACCCCTAAAAAATAGACTATCTCACCTCGAATCAGAACTCGAAGAATGTGATGGAAATCCTCTAAGGTGATTTTCATCTCACCTATCAGAAGATGAAATGTACAAGTGTCTACATCGCAGCTCTCAACCAATACCATTAACATAGCATCATGGTACCCCATGGGGAGCATGAGGTATACCTAATACAATCCAATTTTTTGGAATACCTATGTGTCCTCCTCTGATAATGTTGGGGCTAAGTATCGTAGGTGACAAAACTATCTACTGCTAAGATCCTATCATTACTGAGGAGAAATCTAACAAAAATAAAAAATATGTCCTATAAGCATTCTAAAATATTAAATCTATATATCAACAATCAAAAAAGTGTACTAAAGTTGTTCTATTGTACTTTTCTAAGGGTCATAGACACTTTAGCTCCCTCTTGGGACACTTCGTGAAGAAATGAGACAATTTGTCAAAAAGTGGGACACTTCATGACAAAAGTGGGACACTTTGTGACAAAAAGGGACACTTTGCAAACTTTTCTTGCAGGGTCCTAAATATATCTAGAAATGTGTAAAAACATAAAAAAAATGCATAAGGACAAAGCTAAGGTAAAAAAAAAATCTCCTAATGTTATAGCTTTCCTTGAGCTAGCTCCTCCTATAGGACATCTAGTCTCAGAGGCTCATATGGTCATCGGCTTGGCATATTCAGTCATTCTCCACCAAAGTCAAGCTATAAGAAGTTAAAGACAAAATAAGTAGAAATTACTTGAATTTTTACTCCTATATATATTAAAATTAGGGTTTTACTGTATTAGGGTTAAAAGTAGTTTTCTCATTCAAACTAGCATACCAAGAGCTAGAGAACTCTATTTATGACCCCGTTTATTGCATTGGAATCATGATTCTACTTTGGTTCTTATCATACGTCCATCATTATGTGGTGTGGTACTTGGAAATACCATATGATACGACTTACCTTATTTGATGTAGTTAGACTACTACCTTGATTCCACCTCCATAAAATAAGAAAAATCAACAGGGGGTATACATCTACCCTCGAATTGGTTTTCTAGAAGTTAGATAAGAGGATTTTTGGAAAACTAACAAATTCATGTTGTAGGATGTTGTTCCTAACATTGTAGTTTTGCATATATCTACTATGAGGGCTTCATTCTCCCGTGTTATGAATGAATCCATATGAGTGTCCTTTTCTGAAACAAAGGTTATTGTTCAGAGTCCTTTACCTTGTATATGCACATAGAGTCATATGGGCACTAAATTTGGGGATAAATGTGGCAACAAAAATTGTACTCCCTTCTTGGAGATAGTACAATCCCTTGCTTAATTTGGACCTATTTTGGTACCCTTGCATTAAATACCCTTTAATTCACCATTAATAGGCCCCTAAGACCTTTTATTTTGGATCTTGAGGCTTATTTCAACTAAAAACTTGACAAAATCATCAAAAGCACTAAAATTCCTAACAACCAACACCAAATATATAGGGTGCGAATCATACGCCACCTTGGGCATATGAGTCCCCCTACATGGGACCCATACACCAAAGGTGGTGCATGAGTCCCATTTTGGGCTTTCATAGCTTTTGAGCAGGAAATTCAACTTTTTAATTCAAATTTTTGGTTGATGTAAGCTTTTGAGATCTTAATAATAGTAAATTAGGTGTAAATTCCTATATAAGAAAGCTTGTAAGTCATTTTTTCATCTAAGCAAGCATTTTATGAGAAATTTCATGATCCATGTATTCAAAAGTCTTCAAACATTCTTTCACAAGAGCATTCAAGTTTCAAGAGCAAGTAAAGTTGAAGTCTTGGAGCAACATTAAAGTGTTTTTGCATTCTAGGTTCGGGAGATGCAACTAGCAATCAAGCCAAGCCTAATGAATTTTTTCCTAGGTGATTCCATCCTCCATTATCACTCTACTTTTATCCTAAGGAAGGTAGATGCATCAACATGATTTATTAAAGCAATTTGATATCTCTTAAAGTGAGTCATTACATTCAAGCTTCATTCATGCATCTCATTCTTACACATTAGAATAGGGTTGCATTACATTTTCAGATTTCCTAATCTTAGAAACACTTAAGGTTATGGTTTATGTTCACATTTTCATTCAAGTTTCATTATTTCTATCAAGGTTTAATTGCAAAACTAGGGGTTTGACTAAGGAAAAGCCCCCATAAGCAATCAAGTATATATTCTAATTTGCAGGTCTTTTTATAGTCTCAAATCTAGAAATAAATTTGAAAGAGAAGGGAAAAGGTTGAAGTGCAGATTTGAACTTTGAATTCCTAAAAAAGTGGAATAGGACTGGTATGCTGGGAGTGGCATATGATCTCACTATAGGAAAAATTTCTAGATTTTTGTTGATCTAAAATCTACACTCCTAGAAACCTATTCTAGACCAGAAACCCTAGTCTAGGATTGATACGCCCAGAGTGGCATATGAGTCCCAATATTCCAAAATTTTAGGATTTTCAATGTTTTAGAGCTTATTCCATTGTACTTCAGGTTTCTAGGTGCACATATCTGATCTTATAGTTTTTTGTTCTCATTTACATGCATTTTTAGGTAATTTGAGTGAAGTATTGCATTGCATTAGGTTTAAGCATTAGGTCTTGCATTTATTTGTCTTTCCAATCCCTAGCTTGGTGTTGAACCCCTATTTAGTTTATAATCAAACCCTATGACAACCCTATTGAAATATCTATTTCTCCTTTGCATATATCTTAGATTGAGATCTCTAGGTTTTCCCTTCAATGAAATAATTGTGAAATGTGTTTGCTCTATGTCGTAAACCATAAGTAGCAAATCTATTTTTTGTTGTTTCACCAATAAATTATTTAAATTTTTAGGTTGTGTTGTACATATTTTTCACACATGCTCCATCGAAGGCAGGGATCCCTTTTATTTCTCTTTTTCCTTGCTCCTAATGGCTTGGTTCCTTCTCTCTTGCTTTGCTTTTTCCTTAATTCTTTGATTTTCGGGACAATTTGCTTGTGGTTTTGGGATGTTTCCATGATTCCTAAGTTAATTTCCAAGGTTTCATTGAGTTTGGAGGAGTTGTGATAATTTCACTACAGGTTGTTGTCTGGGGGTTTCCATGTGTGGGTCATTGTCCACGGGATTCCATGTTCAGGTCGTCATTTGCAGGTTTTCGTGTGTGGGTTTCCATCTGTTGGATTCTTCGTGTAGGTCACCATCTGTAGGTTTTCATGTGCACGTCATTGTGTAGGGAATGTTATTTTCTTATGGTGCTAGACCCTATTGCTTTCGTATTCCAAATTTCTTCATTTTTCAAAAGGGGTCAAATCATTTAGGAATAGGTCCAGGCACCCTTCTAATGCATCTTTCATGTGCTTAATTTGAAGAAACACAAAATTTCTAAGAGTTGTGGCTTTACATAAATTTTCATGTGGGAAGGTTCCTTGTAGGTGTCGTGGTCCCCAATGTCACTTTTATAGTGCAAACTTGTTTGACTTCCTTCATCACGGTACCCGTATATCATGCTTTCATGAGTCAAACTTGATTCTCAAATACCAAAACCCTAGTGCAAGTACCCCTTTGTAGGTCTACCTATGTGGACTACTCCTAGTGGTTTCACATCACCTCAAGGCTATTCTCCAGCGGTGCGAACAACACACCTTTCCACTAGGTAGAATTCAAGGTCATTGACGTTGGTGACACTAAAATGCATAAGCCACAAGCCTTTAGCTGAGCCACTCCCACGAGTCCACCAATGTGGACCACCACGGCTGACACTCCACCTATCCAAATCCATTCTTTAATGGTAGAACCCTAATGACCCTCCCCTTGTTGGTCCTCGCACTATCCTAGTCATTCTGCTACAACTTGAAGAATTTGAATGATCCCAAGAAGAAAAATTGTCATGCAGGTTTCGTGATGAGGAACTCAACATGCGGAAATTTTTCTACCCAACACCGCTACTTAACAACCAAACCTTGGAAAATTTCCACCCCATAGTTCCCACACTCTTCAACCCACATAAGCTAAAAAGACCAATCTAACAAAGGGAAAAAGGCTTAAGATGCTTCCACCCAAAATTACACACATGCCTTGAGTGACTTTGCATTGGGTTTACCTCACATAGTCCCATGCAAAAATATCTATGTGGGTAGCTACCTATAGACTTCCCCTTTCCCTGAGTTGTTCCATAACGACTTTCTTCATAGTAGCTTCCACAGAGGGGAAATCCACACTCCCAAGCCCACATTCTTGCAAATCACCCGAATGAGCTTCAAATGGTAAACTAGAATGGATATTATGATCTTTTGAAGGTATATGGATGCATCTAACACTTAATTTGTAGGATTTAATTGACATTTAGCTTGTTGATGCACTTATTGCATCTTTTAGTGTAGGATTTATGGAACCTACTGTGGTACCATCAAAGAAGCCCGAAAGAGATCTTGGAAGAAAAGAGGAAAATGATGTCTGCATAAAAAATGTTTATTTTTCCAAAGGGGGACTAAGTAACACATAAATGCATACCAAGGAAGTCGACAAAAGTGAAAATGGTGACCTTAAATGGAGCAAGAGGGAGTTGTTCTAGTTTTCAACAAATAATGATGATGATTGCTAGGAGCTATCCATCGAGATTAGGAGCAACACATCTGCTTCTTATTAACACAAATATGCAACAACATTTTCCTGATTAGATGCAGAAATGTAGCGAACACATCAATAAAAAGGAAAATTTCAACAGTTTATAACTATAGTGAAAGAGGAAACCAAAAGACAAAACAACTATAGTGGCTAAAAGACAAAATAGACTACATGAAAAAATAGGGAAAAATAAAAGAACTCTATTTTATATTGTAAGATTTTGGGGGTAGGTGAAATTCTAAGCTGTAACAAATCTAGGCCATACATTTTATATAAATCCTACCCATTCATTTCACCTTTGGAAAACTATAAATAGGGGCTTGCTCCTCATTTGTAAAGGGGTGGTGAATTATTGTAAGAGGAATTTTTCAACAATAGAAAGAAGCAGTGCATTATTTTAGGTGTTTTCTTTGAGCTTTCTCATTTTCCATGCATGATTCAACCTCCATGTTAGTTTTAGTTTTCTTGAATGTCTTCAATGGTGGTTTTGTTATAGTATTGGATGAACTTCCAACCCATAATTTTGGAACTTGTTGATGACAATATTTTGTGTAAAGTTAGTTTGGGCTTGTTTTCTTACTGTACTTTAGTTAAATTGTATGTTCATGGGGTGAATGCACAATCTGAAAATCTACATACCTTTGAAGATTGCACTAGTTTTGTGTAGCTATAGGTTTCTCTTGCTCAAACAAAAATCACTTTTATGGGAGTTTGTCTACTACAACATTCTCCATTATTTCGATTCACTCATAGCTTATATTTAAAATAGATTTCTCAACCCTTTCCTCTTTTTACATTTCTTTTATACCTTTGTTAGTGTAGGATCCCAAGCATCACAACAATGCTAAATCTGATGAACATGGTGAGTTTCAACTTGCTATCCTAAATGTACAACCACTGCTCATTCATTTCCAGTAGTTTGAAACTCCATTTGCAGATCCAACTTCCAATGCTTTGTAAACCATAAATGCCTCCTTATGATTACCAACAAATCACATCAACCAATTGAACTATTTCAAGCATTGTCATGACCTAACACCTGAGAGACCTAGGGATATTTTCTGCAACTTGTTGGTAGGAATTATCTTTCAAGAGAGATAAAACATTTATGTTTTGTTTTTGGTGAGAGGTGCAAAAGAAACCATCAACATAACTAGTGCTAGAAGGAGGGCATGTATGAGCATGAGGCTAAAAATTTGGGAGTTGGATGCACCTTCAAGAAAATATCCTTTTTGGAAATATATCAACCCTTAGCTCTTGCAAATCCAGAAGAATAATTTGTTAACATGGTAGCCAAATCCTTCAAAGAGTCAATCCAAGAACAACTGAGCAACAAGGACAAGACTAAGACTAGAAGAAGTAATGATGTATGGGCAGTACAGGGTCCATAATGCACCTCATTCAAAATTTACTTGCTCTTCATGTGCAAAAATCATTGCCCAGGCTAGGAGCTATTTAAATCAAGATGATCGGCCAACCAGTCATGAAGAGGAGTCATCGAATGAGACAAGAGAGAAATCAACATTTGGAGGACATTACATTGAAGTTGAATCAAGGAATTCTACAAAATTTAGTGTTCGGATAGTCAACATACATGATGAGAATCAAAAGGAAGAGGCTAAAACTCTTGGGGCAGCAAACAACCATGATAAGAGTCCAAGAAAAGTGAGATTACGAGACCTTGTCTCCATGGATGGAGGTGATGAAGCCTCCAAAAGTGAAGATCCATAGGAGTAAGAACAACTAAAAGTGGAGGTAGTCCTCCATCAAACTTCCTTCAGAGTTGATGATGAAGATCTGATGGTGGAAAGATATAATGAACTCGTCTCAAGACTTATTAGGGATTGGTCAGAGCTAAGACACTAAGTAGATTTGGAGGTATTATTACTTCTAGGTTGGTGTAGGCTGTATGATTTAGCACATTCAAAATTCTCATGCAAGTTGTGTTAGGAGGTCATTAGGTAGGTTAGAGAACAAGTGGAGCAACCAAGTGCAATATCTCCTATAGTTGCTTCAAGGATTAAACCAGTAGTTCAAGAATCAGAGCCAAGTGACAACTTAGCTAAGGGAAAGCCACAAGAGTATCTTGGGGGAGGAATAGAAGAAGGAAAACATAGTCTCAAACATCCAGATGATGATGTAGACCAACTGGGAGAACTATCCATTGAACATCGAGAGTCCTCCCCTCTTCTTGAGAATTTATACATTATTGATGATAGAATTTATGGGGGATTCTCATAGGGAAATCACTTGTCATACTCCAATCCTTTGATGAGAAAGTATCACTTGTTTATTTCTTCCCACTTGTAATTGTGCCACATAGGTATAGTGATAGTGAGGAGGAGTACATTTTAGAAGATGAAAGTGATGAAGATATATTACCTAAGCCTCTGTATGGAGAAATATTAGAGCTCCTAGATTGGGAAAGGGAATTTTCCTCCATTTATAGTGACAGTGAACAAGAGGAAATGAGTAAATATCCTGGTGAGCCTCACAAACTGCAAAGAGAAGAAGATCAAAGAAAGGATGTCTTGGAGGCTGCCAAAAAAATGATATACCCTGTCAACTACATGTTGCAAGGAGTTCTTCCTACTTTTCTATTATTGATCCTCCTACACATCCCAATTGCTACAATATTACAAATTCATTCATGTCATGTTTTTATGACATAAAGCAACATGGAATTGAAATGGGACAACATGATTCCTCTTGGAAATAGCAATGAAGTAGACACCAGGGTCACATATGACCAACATGATAGTGTCTATCTCCTTGAAGAACTATTGATAGAGATTGCAAGTCACACTGAGGGATTGGAAGTGGTGTTGGTTGATTCATTTTCCCAGCCTTATAAAGACCTAGGATCAGGTAGAATGTTCTTTGAACTTGAAATTTTTGATTCCTCACAGTGTCTGTTGCGATCAATTTTATTATGCTTTGTAGAACCGTAATGCAAGTGGATTACTACACCACTAGTTGTACCCTCTGGAATTTTCCAATGCATGGTTTGGTCATGTCGTACATGCTCTAGATCATCAACTACTATTCCCATCACACAATGACATCAAGGTTCTATCTTTGCTTGCTCCTATGAATACTCATAGCTTCATTTATCATTTTGATTATGGGTACGAGGGAAGGAAAAATTTCTTATGGATTGATAATGGGTTTCATGAGCCACCTCAACTATTTGTTTCTCCTGAAGTGGTTATTGGATTTGAATGCTATGATATCAAGTTTTATTTTTCAGAATATAAGGATGAGTTTGCATTGCTTAGAACTTCAATGACCACCATGCTTCTTGTGCATGCATTTTGAGGTCTCATGAGCATGAGTTTCAATCCACTTTTTCTGAACATTGTCCATTGTAAATATCTTTATACATAGTCTATTTTGAGTAGTGTAGATTTGTGTACATAGCTCTTCCTGCTTTCATTAGGTTAGTAGGTTTGTCATAGACTAGTTTTCTTTGGAGTAGTTTCCTTGTTTTTTTCCTTCACTTTCCCGCTTTGGTTGGTTAGGTTGTTGCTTTCCATTTTCTTTCTATTCACTTCTTCCTACTTTCACTTTCCTTCATTGCTTTGCTCAGGGTCCCTTCACTTATTGTTGGGCATGTTCACAAGCACACAACCATTTCACTACATGGGGTTGTTATGAGTATTTCTTTGAGAAACTTCAATCAAGTTTCCAAAGTGGATGGTGAAAGTTTTTTGTTAGTGTCAAATGACCTGGATGTTTGACTCAAAGAGGATAAGTTGTTGGTTTAATCCAATTCTAATGTATTCTAAAATCTTACAACTTTCTCACTTTAAGAATGTAGAGGTCATTGTAGGCTCCTTTGCGAAGTTAAGTAAAAAAGATGAAATTTTGATTTAGCTCCATTGTGATTCTTAGCCCTAAGTGTGAGCTTCACTACTTGTGGGTTGAAATGAAAAGAAGAGAAAATAAAATTCAAAAGAAACAAAAAGAAAGAAAGAAAGAAAAAAATTGAAAATCAAAAGAAAATTAAACTTTAAGGGGGATCCGAATAACTCTACTGGGGCTAGGGATGCTCGATTGGTAGTAGAGAAATGTTTGCAAGAATCACAATGAAAACCTCATTGAGGCAATGTATGCTTTACTGGAAGTGATGAAATTTCCAAGATTCTTTTGGAGTTAGAATCAATCAGGTAGCTTAAGTTGATGGAGCTTAGGTTCCTATAGTGACTTGAGGGAAATGAATACATTTACACACACTTGGATTTTCAACATACAAAAGGTTGAAATGACTAGTGGTTTTGATCCTTTGGTCATGTTTTTGGTTCATTTATCCTAGCATGAGGGTCAGAAACATAGATTATGGGTTCATGATTCTAGTTTGTTATTGAAATGCACTAGAGCATTTCCCCAACCAAGTCATCATTTTATGTGCATATCTTGCACACACGCCCCGCTGAAGGTAAGGACTCCCTTTTTTCACTTTTTCTTGCTCCTATTGGCTTGGTTCCTTCTCGTTTTATTTTATTTTTGCTTCATATTTTGATTTTGGGGAGAATTTTACTATGGATTTGGGATGTTTCTGTGATTCCTAAGTGAACTGCCTAGGTTTTTTTGAGTTTGGAGGAGTTGCGATAATTTCACTATGGGTCAACATTTGTGGCTTTCATTGTGTGGGTCATTGTCCCTTGGTTTCTGTGCGTGGGTTGTTCTCTGTGGGTTTTCATGTGTAGGTCGTCATATGTGGAGTGCCATTTTCTTATGATTCTAGACCCTACGGCTTCTGCATTCCAAATTTCATAACAAATTAGACTCTTGGATTAAAAGTTATGACATTGTACCCCTCTAATGTATTTTCATGCACTTAATTTGAAGAAACTCAAAATTTCCAAGAGTTGTGGTTTTGCAGAACTTTTCATATGGGAAGCCACCTTGTGTGTGCTATGGTCCCCAATGCTAGTTTTACGAAACAAACTCTTTCGGTTACCCACCTCATAGTACCCATATCTTGTGCTTTCACGAGTCAAACACTTGATTCCCAAATACCAAAACCCTAGTTTGGGTACCCTCTACGGGTCCACCTATGTAGATTTTCCTCTATGGGTGATCGTCACCTTAGGGCTATTTTCCAGTGGTGTGACCAACATGCCTTTCCATTGCATAGACTCCAAGGCCACCGATGCCATCGACAGTAAAATGCATAAGTAAAAAGCCTTTGGTTGAGCCACTTTGATGGGTCCACCATTACAGGCCACCACAGCTGGGACTCTGCCTATCCAAAGCTATTCTTTAATGGTAGAACCCCAATGGCCCTCCTCTCATCGATCCCCACACTATCTGAGTCATTATGCTACAACTTAGAGAATTTGAAGGAGTCTAAGAAGGAAAATTTTCATGTAGGTTTCACGATGTGGAACTCTGCATTCGAAACTCCATCTACCCAATACCACTACTTAATAGAAAAACCCCATCATCTTTCCACCCCATGGTGCCCCCACTCTTCACACCCACATAAGCTATAAAGACCAATCTAACAAAGGGAAAAAGTCTTAAGATGCTTCAACCCAAAATCACACATGTGCCAAGTGACTTTCCATTGGGTTTACCTCATAATAGTCCCACGCAAAAATCTCCATGCGGGTGGCTTCCTACGAACTTCCCCTTTCCCTCTGTTGTTCCTTAATGACTTTCTTCATAATGACTTCCACACAGGGGAAACCCACACTACAGGCCCACATTCTTGCAAATCACCAGAATGAGATCCAAATGGTAAACTAGAATGGATATTATGATCTTTTGAAGGTATATGGATGCATCTAACATTGAATTTGTAGGATTTAATTCACATTTAGCTTGTTGATGCACTTATGACGTCTTTGACATCTTTGGGTGCAAGATTTATGGAACCTGTTGAGGGGCCATCAAAGAAGCCTACAAGAGCCCTTGGAGGAAAAAAGGAAAAGGATGTCTATATAAAAAATGGTTATTTTTCCAAAGGGGGATTGACCAAAACATAAATGCATATGAAGGAAGTCAATGAAAAAAACTTGATGAGAGCCACACCACCGAAAACCCACATAAATCACAATAAAAGATACAAACACATAAGATGCGAGACAAAATAAATGATTCACTTTCTATTATTTTCAGAAAATGCAATCATAGATTCAAAGCTTACATGTTATAGCCTCATGGGCTTGATTCATTACAACAAAATCAACTATTGAAAGAAAATCTATTATCCAGAGCCACAATTTTCACTATCAGGGCCAACTTCTACAACCTCCTCATATCCCTTTTTATTTTACCTAATAACTTCCCTAGAATATTCTTGAAAGTGAAAATTTCCCTTCTTTTTTCAAGCCAAAAGTCCCGTCATTTGATTTCTAGCCAAGGAAGAAATATTTATGGAATTCACTTTTTAGAGGACCAACTTCACAAGGTCATAACTTTTAATCCAAGAGTCTAATTTGTTATTATTACATATCATTGGAAAGCTCTCGATGAGCTCTACAACATGTAAGCCCACTGTAGTTTGGTTCAATTATTTTTTGGGTTGTTTTGGGGTCTCTAAAGTTTTATATTTGAATTTGAAGCTGCATCGGACAAATTTCTCAAGACAATAACTTTAATATCTACCAAACCATGTAAGGTATTGAGGTGATTCTTTCATGACCATAAATTTTTTTCAGCTCTGCTCCTTGGGGTAAATTTTAATGTCCATACGAGCCTGTTTAGGTTGGCTTACTAAAAATAGTAAGTGCCTAGTTTTTGTTATTTTTGATTCTTGATAGCCTTATACCCCTTAAGTTCCATCCTGGGACTCAAAACAACTAAAAAAAGAAACCATTTTTTTTGGGTGATGCATGATTTCCCTAAACTATTGGATGCTCCTACATCAGACACCTAGGGTAATTTGAAAAGTGACCCTATCACTTCTCAAGAGTTAGAGGGAAACCAAAACAATTAACCTCGGCCTCAAACAACCATGATGAATATTCAATAGGCCTTCCTCTCCATTTCACCATTTACTCTGCATATTGGATTTTTCTTGTGCTTCTACCCACACGACTATCAAGAATTTCTTATATCTCTTCCTTCTCCAAAGTAGGTGCTAGAATTTTCAACAATTCATTTATCGACCCCTCCTCTATATCACCATGATACTCTATCAAGTCAACAATGTTGAACACATGCAAAAAATTTATTCCACTAGGAAACTCTACCTCATAAGCATTTCAAAAATCATGCTTCTTTAGGATCTGACATGGTCCAAACTTCTTCATCTTTAACTTGTTGTATGTACCAAGTAGAAACCTTTCCTTTAGAAAATTAACCATGAGTTCATCTCCTACCTAGAACCACTTATACCTCCTTTTATGATCTTCATGAGCCTTATATTGTGATTTCATCTTGTTGATATGTTTCTTCACCTCTTTGCGCAAATTCTTTAGGTGTTCAACTAAATCTTCAGCCTCAACACTATTCTTCTCCCCCTTATCTATCTTTCTCAATTCAGAAGTAGTTTGTTGACTACTCCCATACACAATCTGAAATGGTGATTTACTAGTGCTCCTATTGACAAAATTATTATAAGTAAATTTTTCCTATGGTATAATCAAATCCCATCCCTAAGGCTTATCTCCTACTAAGCATCTTAGCAGGTCACCCAGACTCCTATTCGCCACCTTTATTTGTCCATTAGTCTGTGGATGGTGTGCAAAATTGAGCTTCAAATATGTCTTCAACTTCTTCCATAATGTCCTCTAGAAATAACCAACCAATTTGTTATCTTTTTCTAAAACTATACTCTTTGGTAGACCATATAGCCTCACCACCTCTCTGAAAAACAAATTTGCAACATGAACAACAAAAATGGTCTTATGACATGGAATGAAATGTGCCATATTTGAAAATATATCCTCCACCACAAATATGGAATCATGCCCTCACTGTGTCCATGGAAATCCAAGAACAAAATCCATGCTAATATTCTCCCATGGCCTCTTAGGTACAAGTAATGGCTAATACAATGTAGTATTCTAATTTTCTCCTTTCACCATCTGACATACTATGTAACTTAATACAAACTCCTTTACATCTTGTTGCAATTGTGGCCAATAATAATTCTCACTGACAAGAGCAATGGTCTTATCTCAAGAAAATTGTCTAGCCAATCCTCCACTATGCTTCTTCTCTATTAGATTCTCTCTCATAAAACTCCTTGGAATGCACAATTCTCTTCCTCTAAACAACATCCCATATTGGATTAAGAAATCAAACCATCTCATCCTATCTAATGTAATAGGTTACAAACAAGTCTTTCAAGCTTCTACAAAGTTTGGATCTTCTGCATACAAACTCTTGAGTTCATTGAACCCAACAACCTCTATATTCATTTCTATCAACAATTTTTTCCTTCTACTCAAGGAATTTGCAACTCTATTTGACCTTCCACTCCTGTGCTTCCAAACAAAGCTATAACTCTACAAAACTCAACCCATTATAAGTGCCTTTGATTCAACTTTCCTTGACTATTGAGATAATGCAAATCCTAGTAATCAATATATAAAACAAATTCTTTTGGCAAGAAATAGTGTCTCCATTTCTTCAAAGCCTGAGCTATAGCATCATTTAACTTCTCACTAAAATAGGAAATAGGCTTACCTTCTTGACTCAAAACAACTCCTATGGCAGTTCCACTAGCATCATAATCTACCTAAAAGACCTTATTGAAATATAGAAGTGCCAAAATGGGTTGCTTTGTAACTTTCTTCTTCAACATATCAACACCTTTTGCTGCTCTTGTAGTCCACTTGAACTCTTTTCTATCCCCTCTCATCGCTTCAGTTAGAGGTACACAAATAATTCTAAAATTCTTAATAAACTTTATATAAAAGCTTGCTAGACCATGAAATGATCTTACCTCTATAACACTCCTTGGAATAGGCCATTCAATGATAGCTTTCACCTTCTCTGGATCCATTTTGAGACCCTCTCCTGAGACAACAAATCCTAGACACACCAACTCTCTCTTCACAAAACTATATTTCTTAAAATTAATCAACAACTTCTCCTCCCTTAGCTTCTAAAAAAATCTTCATATGGGTGAAGCCATAATAGTGGTTTACAATTTGATGGAGGAAGGAAAATTGAGAAAAAATGACCCCATGGCAAAAAAATTGGTTTTAGGGGTTTGCATGAACCTACATGTTCGACCGAACCATAAAGGGGTTCGACCAAACTAGGGTTCGAGCGAACCCATTAACTATTGGGCCCACATTTCCCACCCAAAAAACAAAGGGAAAATGCATATGAGTGGGGGTTCGAATGAACCCTGGTTTGCTAGAACCCTTGGGGGTTTGCTAGAACCCCCTGGTTCTAGCGAACCCCCTTTTTCCCTAATTTTTTAATTTGTTCACACAAAAAACCTAAAATTTTACACTTTCAAGCTCCGGTTGAGGATGAAAATGGGGGAATATTTAGAAACCAAACTTGGAATCGAGTAGCCTTCAGAACGAGCTATCCAATGAATATAATTTTAGTATGTTTTAGTTTTATTATCTATCTATTTTTTAAGTTTTATTAAATATAGGTTTTTCATCGAAAACAAAACTCTCTGTTCTGCACAAGTGGAAAAATAGAAGATTATAAAAAAAAAATTAAAAAATATGAGTGCACCAGATATTGAAGTCCTTGATCCAACAAAAAAAGAAAAGAATTTCAATACATACATAAAAGTTATGCGTTATACGGTCGCTATGTCTGAATTGTCATTTGATTGACTTCAAAACTTGATTAAAGAAAAAATATTCAATAAAAAACTATCTAACCAAGTGGAAGCACTAGATATCAGAGTTAGAAATCTAAATTTGAAAGAATTGGAATTTTATCCTTCATGGAAAAAAAGTTATGCGTTATACGGTGTGCGTCACTTTTTAAAAATGTTGTTTTTTGAAAAAAACCAATTTTTGTGGGAGATGGAAAAAGAAGTGCAATCTGATTCCAAAAAAATTGAAAAAAGTATTTTTAGAATCTACAGACAAAATATGACAAGACTCTAGTTTCCATCATCTTCAAATTCCTTACAGTTTAATCGCTATAGGTGCCCAAATGTGGAGATTGTGTTAAAAAAAAAAATCAGTGTCCAGTTTGGCCAAAAATTGTAAACCACTATTGTGGGATCACCCATATATGCATCAAGTGCTCCTCCAATGTCTTATTGAAGATAAAAATATCATCCAAGTAAACAATAAAAAAATTCCTATAAATTCTTTCAATACCTCATTCATAAGCCATATAAATGTGCTTGCTGCATTGGTTAGCCCAGACGTCATGACTAACCACTTGTACAAGCCCTCCTTGGTTTTGAAGGCTATCTTCCATTCATCTCTTTCTCTAATCCGGATTTGGTGATATCCACTCTTTAGATCTATCTTCGTGAAGTACTCAGCTCCACTCAAAAAATCCATAATTGCATCCATTCTTGGCAAGGGAAATCTATACTTGATGGTGGTCATGTTGATGGCTCTAGAATCTGTACACATCTTCCATTCCCCATCCTTCTTTGGTGCTAGTACTATAGGTACTGCACATGGACTCAAAATCTCTCAAATCAATCCTCTCTGCAACAACTCTTCACTCTCTGGAAATATTCAATCAGGTCCATCTCATGACTAATCTTTCTTACAAGAGGAAAATATTTAGGTATGTTATCAGAGATAATAGCTTGAAACTCATTCAACAAATCTAAAACCTCTATACCTAAACCTCAGAAGTATCTTCTTTATCAACTCTAGGGATCAATGAAAAACACATATGCTCATGCTTCATACCTTCTAGGAACTTTCTTCCATCAACCAAACAAATTATTGCATTACTACATATCTTTTCCTCTGCCTCTTTCAAGGGATTCAACTTATGATGAACTCCATCCTTTGTCAAAGAATAGGTGTTGGCATGTCCATCATGTACCACTCATCGATCAAACTGCCATGGTCTACCTAACAACATATGACAAACATCCATAGGAATAATATCACACAATACCTCATCATGGTAATTTCCAATCTTGAAATTTGCTAGACATTGTTCATTTACCAAGGCTTTATGGTCCTTCTACAACCAAGCAATCCAGTATGGGTTCAAATTCCTTCTTATCTCCAACTACAACTTACTAACCATTTCTTCTAAAACAAGGTTATCAGTACTATGTTCATCAATAGTAATATTACAAACTTTACCATCACACATACATCTAGTGCGAAACAAATTATTCCTTTGAGTTGCCTCCTCCTCATTCAACAAGGCTCTTCTGGTAACAAGAACCTCTCCTCTTTTTGCATCCTCAAAATGTGAAGATTAAGCTTCTTCATCAACATGTGCAACTCAAGCATTACCCTCAGGTCTTCTATTTGTCATTCCTTGATGTTGAGGACACTCATAAGCTTTATGTCCTTCTCCACACTAGAAATGGGTTCCAAGGAAGCCACCTTTTCCTGGTCCTCATCTAGATCTTCCCCTTCCTCTTTCATCTCCATTATTTTGATCACAAGGATAGTAGTTATTATCTCCTTTCTAGTTCTAGCTGCTACTGGCACCATCACCCTTCTTTTGATCTTCATTTTGACCTCCATATGACTGACCAATGGTCTTTCCTCCTTGGCCTCCACCTTCTTGTTTGTTCTCAAACCTCTTGTTCAACTATTCTTCAAATTTTAGAGAAAACTAATAAGCATCATCAATGGTATTCATTCTTACTAGTGTTAGTTATTCTTGTATACTTAGCTTCAACTTGTTAATATAATGAGAAAATTTCTTCTTATTTGCCTCAGAATGTCTTGTTCGAATTAGGACCTTGTGGAATTCCTCTATGTATTCTTTCACTGTCCTTGTTCCTTGCCTTAGGCTCTACATCTTCTTGACCAACTCCAATTCATAATCAACTAGAATAAATTGTTTCTTCAATTTTGACACCATTCTATCCCATCTGGAAGTCTTCCTCTTTCTAACTAGACCTCTTTCCACCATATACTGGCATGACCTTTCAATTTTGTCTTTGCAAACCTCAGTCTGTGAGGATCTTCAATTTCCTCAAAGTCAAAAAATTCCTCCATGTCATTGATCAAATCAATCAATTCTTTAGGATTCATGTTTCCATTAAAAGTTGAAACCTCCATTTTAGGTCTCTTCGCAATGCTTGATATCACTCGCAACAATCTTCTTTCTCTAGGATCCATTGGATCCTACTCTTACTCTTCCATTTCCTCTTCCATTTCATCTTCACTGTCATCTCTATCTCGTTGCACATCTCTTCTTTGAACATCTTATTGCAAGGTTTCTAATTGCCTTCTAAGGGCTCTAATTTTATCCCTAGGTGGAACTCTTCCTCCACCACCTTAGCCTCTATCTTTTCCATACTAGGAAAGTCTTAGAGGCATCTTCAATTCAACCCACATTCACAAGTCCTATTGCAATTACCTCACGTTCAACTCTCTTTTACAGGCTCAAGAACTCCTACTCTGATACCACTTCATGAGAGCCGCACCGCCCAAAACCCATAGAAATCACAATAATAAATACCAACACAAAAGATGTGAGACCAAAAAATGACTCACTTTCAATTATTTTCAGAAAATGAAATTATAAATTTAAAGCTTACATGTTATAGCCTCATGGGCTTGATTCATTACAACAAAATCAACTCTGAAAAGAAAACCTACTACTCGGAGCCACAATATACACTATTAGGGAAACCTTCTACAACCCCCTCATATCCCTTTTTATTTAACCCAATAACTGCCCTAGAATGTTCTAGAAAGTGAAAATTTCCCTTTTGTTTTGACACCAAAAGTCCCGCTGTATGATTTCTGGCTTAAGAAGATTTTTTTTATGAAATTCAATTTTTAGAGGATGAACTTCATGGGGCCATGTAGCTTTTGATCCAAGTGTCATATTTTCTATTATTGCAGATCATTGGAAAGTTCTCAACGAGCTCTACAACAAGTGAACCTACCATAGGTTAGTTCAGCCAATGTTTGAGTTGTTTTGGAGCCTCTAAATTTTTATATTTGAATTTGAAGCTGCATTAAAGAAATTTCTCAAGAAAAAAAATTTAATATCTCCCAAACCGTGCAGGGTATTTAGGTGATTCTTTCATGGCCAATTTTTTTTTTCAACTCTACTCCTTGGGTTAAATTTTCACATCCATACGAGCCTGTTTAGGCCGACTTGAAAACTAAAAATAGTAAGTGCCCATTTTTCACTATTTTTGATGCTTGACAGTCTTAGACCCCTTAAGTGTGATCATGAGACTCAAAATAACTAAAAAAATAAAGAAAACAATTTTATTGGGTGATGCACGATTTCCCTACACCGCTGGATGCTCCTCCATCAAAACTACAAAGGGTGACCTTAAAAGGAGTGAGGAGTTGTTTTATTTCTCACCAAATAATGATCACGATTGATAGGAGCTATCCACCAAGATCAAGAGAAACACCTCTACTTCTCAGTAACACAAATCTGCAACAATATTTTCTTGATTGTGAACCGTAGATTTTTGGCACCTTAGGACTCTCTAACTCTTCTAGGGTTTTTCACCTAAAAGGAGAGAGTAGGACCAAAAATGCTAAGGGGTTCATTCAAATTATGTTATGTATGATGTTATATGAGCTAAATGAGGTGATCTAAATGAAATTATATGAACTATTTGATTTATTATGAATGCAAAACCTAAGAATTATGCTGATATGGAAAACACATTGTGTAATACAAAATCACCTAAAAACGAATGGAAAACTCCATAAAAAATGAATAAGATTGAAAGGGTGGACTTGGAATGTTTATGGAGATTGAAAATTGTTTCTAAAATGCTACTGATGCTAAAATTTAGGCCTAGTTGGACTCATTCACCATTCTGGGCGAATCATTCACAGTTTTGCTAATTTGTACCAGAACCCGTTTCTAAGAAAAGGGTATCTAAAAATGTAAAAATCCAAAATTAATCTTCGGATGGGACTCATACACCACCCATGGAGAATGAGTCCACTCTTGAATTTTTGGATTTTCAAAGGTGGATTTCGAAGCTTCTGATCTGCACTTTGGTGCCCTATAGGTGTCCGCTTCCAAAACTTTGATTTACAAGTCTAAAAATGAGATTTTGTTGATATTTTGACTTGTTGAATGAGAAGAAGACTTGAGAATCCTTGAAACTTGATCTTAAATGATTTCCAAGCTTCCAAGGGACCTAAATATGCTTATGCACAACACAAAACCTGAATGTTAGGGCATGGGGGTTTTCCTTGGTCAAACCCCTTTTAGGTAATTAAACCAAAATGATTAAAGAAAGGAATGAAACATGCAATAATTGAATTGATTAACTTTCCATGATGTTGATCTTGAATTTATACAACAATGGAGGAATATTCAACCCTTGAATGTCCTTAGAAGCTTTCTTAATGACTTGCAATGACAAAACCCTAAGTTGCTTGACTTGAGATGGAAGATTGGTGGACATGAATATGTGAATTAAGTTAATGGATGAACATGTGAATTAAGTTAATGGATGAATAGAGGTAAAAATGAGTTTAGAGAGGTGATTTTATAGGTAATTCACCTTATTTTCTCATTAATTAGATCCCTAAGGCCAACATGGAGAAAAAATAAACATAAAACAAAAATTTTCATACTGAAAACCTTGAAAATGGATCAAATGGGACTCATTCACCACTAGTGGTGAATGGGTCCCACCTATATTGGAATAATTCACCAATAATAGTGAATGGGTCCCATAGGTGCCATTTTTCCTAGCTGGAATGTCGAGAAGTAAGAAAATTAGGCTTATATGATGACTATGTTAATTATTTGATTAAATTATGCCATGAGATGCACAATATGGATTAATAGGGGCCTATTAATAATGATGTAAAGAGTAATTAGGGATTGGGACACATAAATTAATGTGAAAGTGTGATTAAATACACTTTACAACACTAAAATGAGGTCCACATAGCCTAGGAAGGCACAAGAACCAATGTGAATGTGCAAGACACATTACAACACTAGTTTATCATTAAATTTGTCTTAAAATCCTTCTAAATCGATGTAATAATGTTATCAAACACATTCTATAATGTTGAATTAGGAAGAAATGGGTTCAATAAGTTTAGAAAATCCTCAAAGTCCTTTACAAGACTTTATAACACCTTTACAAGACATCATTAAAAGCATGTTATTCAATTTTCAAGGGTCCAAGACCTGGATGCATACAATGCCTCACAACACTAGATCAAGACCTTATTAAGTTTATTTTATCATGAATTAATCCCATGTCAAGCAAAGGGTCATTTTTTCTATAACACATTTAGCCCCCACTTTAGTGAGAGGATGAACCTACTTCAAAATCACACTAAAGTAGACATTCAAGAGAGATTTGAGTGTTCAGATGTAGATGAAAAAGAATGATAAAGATCAAGGAGGTTGTGCAAGCCCCCAAGGATCCAAGATCCTAATTCAAACCATCAAAATACAAAATCATGCAATGGCAAGATAGAGAAAGATGAAAATGAAAAGGTGGATCAAGTTTTGATTGTTTGTCCAACTAGTTTTGGATCAGATCTAGGATTGTTTGTTTGAAAAAGAGAGTGCATACTCACTCTAGGGTGACAAAACTCATAGTGGTCCGCTGGGTGAGAAAACCCAAAAATATACTGACTTTAGGACCACAAAACTTCTAATTATCTGTGGGGTGAGAAAGCCCAAAAAGGTAAGATATATATGCTAGTTGGTATGCAATCACAAACAAAAAGGTGGCTATGGTGAAAATTCATGCCACTAGGTGGGCTTCCTACTCAACCATATCAAAGTTATACCTCCTGATAACTTTAATAAGGCACCACAAAGAAAAATGTCATGAACAAAAAGAAAGGTACCACAGGCATGCAAGTTGCGTTATGCAAGGTGGAAAAAATTGCAAAGTGTAAAAATGTAATGTGAAAGATGTTCAAAGGAGTCTTCTTCAGTTTATGCAAGGTCAGTCACTTAGGGAACATTGTGTCTAATGTCTCCAACAGAGTACCAATCAAAGAATAGTATATTCACAACTTAGGGGATGTAGTGTGTAGCATCAGGCCACCAAGGGGAATGCAATATGCTAAGATAGATCACGCTTATGAAGGAAATCACACCCAATGTCATCCACAAAGTGACGAACACATCATGCAAATGAAAATGAATTAATGGTAATTTATTCCCCCACTTTAAAGCAGTTGTGAGCACCCATACTATGACAAATTGCTTTACAGTAGAAGAAAAAGAAGAAGACATGAGAGCTTACTCGAAAATCCCTATGCCAAGTCATATGTTTCTAATAAGCTACATCATGAAAGAGAGAAGTATGTCATATATGAGCCAACTTAAGGCATTTCATCCACATTCCAAGCTTGCTCTTATGTATTCATGAATGGTTAACGAATAAGGAGGAAACCACAAGTGACATATTACAAGGACAAGGCTATCAAACCCCTTGCCCCCACTTAGTGTAGGACAAAGGTGAGCCTAGAATGGATGAAAGTGAGGTATCAGGTAGAAGAATTAGGTAATTTGCCACAAAAGGAAGAGCACCACAATCCTTGAGAGTTTGAATGTTATTGTTGTGCAAAGTCTTTGGTGAAAGTGGAGATAAGGGAGATATGTCAAATTTTTTTGTATGTTTATTGCATCCATGTGTAAGGGAAGGTTGTAACCGATACCATAACAATCTTCCAAGTTAGATGAATGGTGTGTGTGTCTATGAGAAGGATTGCTTTCTTTATAAGAACACAAATCCTTTTTAATGTGATGTGTCATCGTGTCATGAGGGATGGGAGTTATATTTCCCCCATCACCATCATGGGGTGATTTGGTAGAACTAAGTTGATCGAATGGAACACAAGTTTGTGTGGGTTGAAATTTGGATATTGCACACTCTCCCTTAAAGGTAGGTGTGAAACTCCAATCACTACTAGGGCTTGTGTCTGAAAATGAATCATTTGTATATGACACTTTTGACCATGAGTGTGAGAATTTGGAAATGTTATGGAAAGGAGGTATAGAGTCTAATGACCCCCAATTATCATGAAAGAGTTTTGTTGTAGGTGTAGAATTAGCATCAACTTTGATAGGTTCAAGTTTGGATGGAGAATTGAAAGGATTATGGGAGGAGTTGGAAGTGTTAGGATCAATTGACACATAGCTTTTCTTATCTGCATCAATCATGTATATCTTGTTGTTGTATTCAAAATTCATGGCATGCTGAAGGGTAGATGGGACTCCTTTCATAGCATGAATCCATGGTCTTCCTAGGATAAAATTGTATGGAAGGGGTCCTTGCATGATATGAACAAAGGTAGGAAACAGTATAGGTTTGACTTCAATAGGTAATGTGATCATCCCAAGTGGTTGCCTATGAACATTTTCAAAGCCACGAATATGAACATCATTAAGTTGAATAAGCTTTGTGTCCATGCTACAAACATTACTTTATGATCCATTGTCGATGAGAGTATGCCTAACTAGAGTTTCATTAATGAACACCTTTATCATCAAGGGATCATTTTTGTTTTGAATGGAAAGTGTGGGTAATTCAAGTTTAGGGAAAGTGATTTCTGACTAGGTGGCCTGCATGGCACTAGAAGAGGATGTTACGAGATTCAGTTTTATGTAATATTGTATCTCTTCCTTTTGTATTTCCAACATTTCATGGAAGAGAAGTTTGATTGTTGGTGAAAGTTGAATGAGTTCCCACACATATATATTAGTAGGAGTCTTTTTAAGGTCTTCAACACTAGGCACTTTGTGAGGAAAAGCTAATGTTGTAGGAGTTGTGTGTGGTCCCCTAGATGTTTGAGTCACTAAGTTACAACTTAGTGGCTGCCAAAAATTGTTGTGAGTAGATTGCATCATGGATTTCATGACATCTCTAATTTTTTTGTGTTTTTTCACTAATGGAAGGTGACTTAGGAATCTCACTAATTAAAGGAGATCCCACTTGTGTTTTTATGACCTCAAAAAAGTTGTCTAGATTGGTATGATATGTTGGTGAAGGGGATTCTAATGCCACTTGAGTACCCTCATCTAGGGAGGGTTTAGTGGTTGAATGTGTCAATGTTCATATATGTTGGCACCATGAGATTCTCCCTAGAAGAAGAGTTTTTAGGAGAATAACAAGCCAAATGTTTTGGACAATTGTAGGTTGGTTCTTCTAAATGGACTTCATCAAAAGTATGGGAATGAATAGTGGTTGAAGGTTGGTTTCCAAGTGGGGTTTGCCTAGGTGAAGGGAGACAACTAAGATATTCATGACCTTCATTGATTGTGTTTTCTAATAGTAAAGTATCGGCTTCACTACTAGGAGAGATACTAGGAGAAGTACATATGTTATTGTCATGATCATCTAAGGTTTTGTTATGGTGGTTACGAATGTGTTGTCCACTAAGAGAGGTAAAAGGAGAGAAACAAATAGGATTCTCAAAACTCTCATGAATTGATTCTTCTAGTAAAATATATTCTTCACCAAGAGGAGAGATATTATCAGAAGAACAAGTATGATCGCTAGGAATGGCCCAAGTTGTAGTCTCTTTCACTAAAGAACTCTCATAGGGAGGGGATAGGAAGTGTTTCTTAACATGTCTAAATATGTAAGGTACTAGCATTGTTTGAATAACAATGAAAAGAACATGTAACCATTTCATGCAATGTTTTAGCAATATGAACAATGTATATGCAAAGATACAAAACACATCTTATCCAATGTATGCAAGATTTGAAGAATACAAGCTATGTACATGTAAGAATGAAAAGCACTTTTATCAAACTTATGCAAAGTTTTATGAATAAAAATATTGTATATGAAAAAGTGAAAAGTAATTTTATCAATGTTATGCAAAATTGCAGAAATGCAAGCATTTTCAAATGTAAGGATGTTTGCAATTGAAGTGATTTGAAAAAAGAGGAATCTAAAATGATGTTTTTGAGCTAAATGCATAAAACAAATGTTCCAAAAACTTTCCAGACTTATACTATATGATACTAGGAGGCTTAGGAAGCACAAAAATAAGGTTTTTGATGCAGGAATAGACAGTCAAAAATCTAGATAGGGACTGATTCATCTAGTATGGGGGTGATCCCACAAAGCTAGTTTACAATTTCTGGGAGGAACATATTTTTGCTGAAATCACATATTTTTATAAAATATAATGATTTAAGCCTTTAAAAGTTCCATTTAAAGCATTCCAATTGAAGAGGGTTTGATCAAAATACCTTAAATCAAACCCCCTTGGATAGAACCCCACTAGTTTTAAACCATACCCATAATGGAGTCTCGTTTACACTTATCAAAATGCGGATAAAAACCCACTTTTGATTTACCTTTTGGGGGATCAAATGATTTCATTTAAAATTTATTTTTTGTAAGTATGTAGTCCTTATTATAAGCTTCTCAAAAAGTATAATTTTAAATAAATTTAATTTTATTATTATATTTATTTTTTATTTCTCGTGAATGTAGGTTTTTCACCGAAAATCAAGCTCTTTGTTCTTCACATGTGGAAAAATAGCAGATTATCAAAAAAATATCTGAAAAACATGAGTGCACCAGATATTGAAGTGCTTGATCCAACAAAGAGAAAAAAAATGAATTTTGATACATACAAAAAAAGTTACACGTTATATGGTCATGCTATGTCTGAATTATAATTGGTTTAAATTTGAAACTTGATTAAAGAAAAAATATTCAATAAAAAACTATCTAACCAAGTGGAAGTATTGGATATCAAAGTTATGAATCTAAATTCGAAAGAATTATAATTTTATCCTTCATGGAAAAAAAGTTATGCATTATATGATGAGCGTCACTTTTTAAAAATGTTGTTTTCTGAAAAAATTAGTTTTCGAGGGAGATGGAAAAAGAAGTGCAATCTGATTCCAAAAAAATTGAAAAAAATATATTTATAATCTATAGACAAAATTTCATAAAACTCTAGTTTACATCATCTCCAAATTCCTCACGGTTTAGTTGCTATAGGTGTTTGAAAGTGAAGATTTAGTTACAAAAAAATATTTCAATGTCCAGTTTGGCCAAAAATTGTAAACCACTATTGTGGGATCACCCATCATGTGAATGAGTCATAGTACTGGTTTTTTTTGCAAAATTTTTAGAAAATTTGAATAGTTTTTTATGTGTTTGAGGTTTTATAATGTAGACCTAAGATGGAGATGCGAATTTTAAGATATTTTTAAGGAAATTGTATGCAAAAATGCAAGCTAAATGCACTTTGTCTTATGCAAAAATTTAAAACCCTAGATGCAAATTAACCAATGCAAATCTAATGAAAATTTAATGCAAGCTAGGATTATGATGAAAATGGACTCCAAATCAAAAAATAAGATGTTCAAAAAGTAGGTTCACCAAAATGAACTATAGATTTTTGGCACCTTAGGGTTTTTCACCTGAAAGGAGAGAGTAGGGCCAAAAATGCTAAGGGGTTCATTCAAATTATGTTATGTATGGTGTTTCCCATGTCAAGGAAAGAGCCCTTTTTTCTAAGGCATAGATTGGATGAAGAAATGCTATGAACACATCAACAAAAAGGGAAATTTCAACAGTTTCCAACTATACTGAAGGAGGCAGTTAAAAGACAACACAACTATAGTGGCTAAAAGAAAAAATAGACTAGAGGAAAAAATAGGGGAAAATACAAGAAGTCTATTTTATATTGTAAGATATTAGGGGTAGGTGAAACTCTAAGTTGTAACAAATCCGGGCCACAAATTGTAATTAAATCCTGGCCATTCATTTCACTTTTGGAAAACTATAAATAGGGGCTTGCTCCTCATTTGTCAAGGGGTGGTAAATTGTTGTAAGAGGCATTTTGCAACAATAGAAGGAAGCATTGCATTATTTTGGGTGTTTTCTTTGAGCTTGCTCATTTTGCATGCATGATTCAACCTCCATGTTAGTTTTAGTTTTCTTAAATTCCTTTAATGGTGACTACTGTTATAGTATTTGATGATCTCCCAACCCATACTTTTGGCACTTGTTGATGAAAAATTGGTGTGTAAAGTTAGCTTGGGCTTGTTTACTTGCTCTAGTTTAATTCAATTGTATGTTCATGAGGTGAATGCACAATCTAAAAATCTGTTGACCTTAGAAGATTGCACTGGTCTTGTGTAGCTATGGGTTTCTCTTGGTCAAACAAAACTCAATTTTATGGGAGTCTATCTACTTTAGCATCCTCCATTATTACTGTTCATTCATAGCTTATATTTAGAATGGATTTCTCAACCCTTTCCTCTTTTGACATTTCTTTTAGACCTTTGTTAGTGTAGGATCTCAAGCATCACAACAATGCTAAATCTGATGAACATGGTGAGTTTTAGCTTGTGCAACCACTGCCCATTCATTTCCAACATTTTGAAACTCCATTTGTAGATCCAACTTCTCATTCCTTGTAAACCATAAACACCTCCTTGTAATTACAAGAAAATCACATCAACAAATTGAATTATTCCAAGCTTGTCATGACTTGACACCTGGGAGACCTTGGGATATTTTCTACAACTTGTTGGTATGATATCTTTCAAGAGAGATAGAACATTTATGTTCTATCTATGTTGAGAGGTGCAAAAACACCCATCAACAGGCTGTGTCTCATTCCCATTCGCTATTTCCATAAGGTTTTATTCATTAGGTGCATCTATATATATATATATATTGGAAGTCTATTTTAAAATAAATTATACTAAAAAATATTATAGAAATTTAATGCAAACCTTATCATTGAAAAGTTAAAAGTTAATCTTTATATAACTTCTTAAAAGAATTCACAAAACTTAAACAACATTTCTAGTGATTCTCACCATGTTGTGCTCTTGTTAGTTATTTAGAAATTTCAAACTCTAATTTCTACCATGCATCTACCGAATCACATACTCTCTTCATGACTCTATCTACAAATTATTTCTTCGTTCCATTGAACCCTCCTATATTTTTAACATGAAATGAATAAGTATACTTTTTCCAATGTAATTTTGGAACCTAATGATGTATAACCATTTATAGGAATGATACAAGAGTTATGTGTATAGATTTGGAGTGGAAAAATTATATGCTCACCACACCACATCACATTTACTTACACCAAAATAAGAAAGAAAGAGAGAAGGTACTCAAATATTAATTGAATTTTATAGAATTTTGGGTGCCTTAATCCAATGCATTGTCAGTCATAACTCATCAAGAATTTGGAGTAAGATATTGTTGTATTTCTATCACAAGTCAATATATAGATAGTAAGTATTCATCATTCATATTTTATAGGTACAAAAATGACTCACTTTGATACCATATAAGAAAATTAAAGAGCATCTACATTTGCATATTAAAACTACAAATAATGATAATATTTATTAAATTGATTTTCAATACATCACAATAAAACTTTTATAATGTGTTTCCAACACAACTTCTCACACTAATAACTTGTGCAAATACAATTTATTAGTCAATAGGCTATTTTATTTGAAGTTTTCTCCAAGATTTTTGTCAGCCCAGCCGCGAATTGGATTTGCTAGTGTCGGGGGTCTGTCGACTGGCAGGGAGGGTACCTTTTTTTGTGGTGATGTGGGCATTGGTTATTATGTGGGTTGGTGGCAGTGGAGAATGTTGTTGTTGTAATGGTGAAGGTGAATGGTAAGTGTTAGACGTAGACCTTTGCAAATACGTGGGTTGGCGATGGTGGAGGTGGTCTCCTAGAAAGGCAAAAGGTGAATGGTAAGTGCTTGCTCGCCGGCTGGTTAATGCATTATGTGGTTGTTGTACGTTGGAGGTAGGTGAAGTAAATGTGGACAGATGAAGTAAATGCGATATTGAATGTAGCAGTTTGGGAAAGTATACTTTGATTAAGTTGCATTGTCCAAAAAATAATTGTGGTGTTAGTTTCGTGGCATACCAATTTGAAAAAAGTTGTTGGCTTCAGCTCTGTCACTGGTTTGATTCCAGATGCATCTTATCCTAGATTGAAAACTAGTGTTCTCTGTAATTTGTAAGTCATTTTACATGGGTGGTTTGCATGGATGGTTAATTTATTGTCTATGTCTTCTTGTCAAATGTTTGCATCTTTGGTGTTATACCCATTGTGGAGATTTGAAAGAGAGTATCGTTCTACATCAATGAAGGAATTGTAGTTAAATGTTCTTTCTTTCATAAAAAAAATGCTTAGGGTTAGTAATTTTTTTGCCGTTCATTTATAGTTTTGGTTATCTATGTGTATCTTTCATGTTCCAACCATCACGATAGGAGCAATTTTTATTAAGTTGCATTGTCGAAACAACCATTGTGGTATTGGTCTCATAGGAGGCCATTGCAAAAATCCTTGCTCGTGGATTCGTCAGTGGATTAATAGCAGACTATTGTGAAAAACCATGTCCTTCATCTCTATCACTAGTTTGATAGCAGGCTATTCACAAACCATTTTATGCCAGATTGAAAACTCTTGTGCTCCGAGATCTTTAAGTCCTTTTACATGTGTAGTTTACATAGATGGTTCATTTATTGTTAATGTCTTATTATTATATGTTTGTATCTTTGGTGTTATGCCCATTTGGGAGTTTTGAAAGAGATTATCATTCTCTATGGATGGAGAAACTGCACAAAATTATTCTTTCTTTCTTCATAAAATATGGTTGGGGTTAGTTATTTGTTTGCTCTTGTTCTATTGTTCTCTTTATTTCTTCCATCAAAAAATATGGTTGGGCTTGGTTATTTGCTCATTGTTGGTCTATTTTTTTGGTTGTCTGTGTGTATTTTTGGCGTTGTAGCCATTACCATGGGATAAATTGTATTTACCTATGTGTAGGATTTAGTGTTGTATGAAAGCATTAAAATATTAGAGATAAAATTACTTTGGTGGTTGTCTAGTATTATTCTAGCAACTCTTTTACAATTTCTCTATTTGTGGTGATGTATCTCGAATTTTCAATGAAGCTTGTGGGGTTATACTGATTTTTACATGGGTGCTTTGCATAGATGATTAATGTATTGTCAATGTCTTCTTGTTTTCTATTTCCATCTTTTGTGTTATACCCATTTTCAAGACTTGAATGAGATTATCGGTCTTTGGGGGTGGAGAGACTATAGTTAAATCTTTGTTTCGTGAAAAAAAATATGGATAGGGATACTAATGTTTGGTTGTTGAGTGCTATTCTAATACCTCTTTTACAATTTATTGATTTCTCTATAATATTTAGTGAATTGGAGGGTTATACTCATTTTGTAGAGATTATTGCTATGTATTGGATTTAGGAGCTATATTTAATGTGGCTTCAGGGAAATTGTAGTTAAATCTTCTTCCTATCATAAAAAAGATATGGTTCCAAGGGTTGAGTGATTTTAGTGGTCCTTGTTTATTCATGCATATGTAGACACATATATATACTATGTGCATCTTTGCTGCCATACACATTGTTTGGTTTTCATTTTCAATAAAGCTTGTGGGGTTATACCTTTTTATACATGGGTGTTTTGCATAAATGATTAATTTATTGTTAATGTTTTCTTGTTATATGTTTCTTTGGATTTATACTTGTTACCATAGGAGTAATTGTAGTTAAATCTACTTTTGTCGTTGTTGGTCTACTATATTGATTATCTATGTATATCTTTGGCGTTGCAGCTATTAGCATATGAGGAATTGTAGCTATCTATGTGTAGGGTTTAGGGATGTATGAAACCATTGAAATATTGGAGATAAAATTGCATTGGTGGGTGTTTACTATTATCCTAATAGCTCTTTTTACAATTTCTCTATTTGTATATAATATTTAGTGTCAGGTGATGTAGCTCAAATTTTCAATGGAGGTTGTGGCCTTATATTGATGTTTGGATGGGTGTTTTGCATACATGATTAATTTATTGTTAATGTGTTGTAATAAGTTTCTATCTTTGGTGTTATAGCAATTTTTGAGACTTAGAAGAGACTACTGCTCTTTGCGGGTGGAGAAATTGCATTTAAATGTTCTTCCTTTTGTGGGAAAAATATGGTTAGGGTTACTAATATTTGGTTGTTCAGTATTATGCTAATAGCTCTTTTACAATTTATGCATTACATCCTATTGTCAAAGAGATGATTGAGCTGAGTGATTTTTGTGGCCCTTTTTTATTCTTTATAGTTATGGTTGTGCAACTTTGGCTTTTTGTAGTTAAATCTTGTTTCTCTTGTTGTTGGTCTACTATTTACATTATCTGTGTATATCTTTGGCATTGGGAGCTCTATTTACTGTGGGTTTAGGGAAATTGCAGTTAAATCTTTTTCCTTCTATGAAAAAAATATGGTTGGGGTGAGTAATTTTTATGGCCCTTGTTTATTGTTTGTAGTTATCGTTGTGCATTTTTGGCTTGATACCCATTGCTATAGCCTGTGCAACTATAGTTAAATCTTCTTAATTTTATCAAAAAATTTGAGTTGCATCGCCTCACACTAAATATTATAGAGAAATAGAGAAATTCTAAAAGAGGTATTAGAATAACACTAATGTAGCTTGGAGTCTCGATTAAGTGTGTGTATGTATATATATAAGAAGGCTCTTTCAACAATGTGATTTAATCAATATACTTTCTCACACATTTTGTAGCAGATCAATGTTAAAATTGCTGAGCCTGCTATCAAAAGGAAGAATTAGTAGAGGCCAGGTCGCATGAATAGTAAATTAATCATTTATGAAAAATACCCATGTAGACATACATATATATATATACATGTAGACATATAGACATATATACATGTATATATACATGTCTACATATGCATACATATATACGTGTAAATATATACACAAATATATACATGTATATATATGTATATATATACATGTAAACATACAGATACTCATATACATGTAGACATAGATATATATATACACATGTAAAATAAATTAATAATTGACGCAAAATTACCATGTAAAACCACTTACAAATTATGTTCAACAACAACCTTAATTCCCCCCAAGATGTTATAGGACGAGGCAAAACATGATGATTTTAACAATGGTATGTTGCTAAAGAAACACTGCACTCGCTATTTGCACAATGCATCTTAATCAATAAATAATAAGCAATACTGCACTTGCTATTTGCACAATGCATTTGAACAATAAGCACCAAACTAAAGGAATAAACAATAAATAATGTGCTATCAAACCAACACCACAATGGCTCTCTTGACAATGCAACTTAATCAATATACTTTCTCACACATTTCATAGTGCATCAGTGTTAAACCCCTTCAACCTAGTATCAAAAGCAACAATATATATACATGTAAACATATAGACATATATATACATGTATACATATATACTTATGTATACATGTAGATATACATGTGTATATGCATGTCTACATATGCATACATATATACATGTAAACATATACACAGATATATACATGTATACATATACATACATATATATATATATACACACACATGTACATGTGTATATACATATACTTTCTCACAGGTTTTGTAGCACACCAGTGTTAAAACCCTCTAGCCTACTATCAAAAGGAACAATAAGCAAAGCTCGAAAGGAATGAATAATAAATTAATCATTTATGCAAAAATACCCATGTAAAACATGAACATATATATATATACATGTAAACATATAGACATACATATACATGTATACATATATACGTATATATACATGTATAGATATCCATGCATATATACATGTAAACATATACATACATATACATACACAACTGTATATAGATGAAACTAGTTTTCCCAGTGTTACATAGTAAATTTCTATTTGATATATTTTTTATGCATTTGGTATTTGCCTAAAATATTGAGTGTTGAATAATGTTGCTTGGATTCTAAATTTGCAAGTGAATGTTATATAGATTGGTCCAGGTACGATATAATTTTATCTCTCCTACCTTTTATATTTATTAGCGTTGGAAGCATATCCATATTTTTGTTTTTGTTAAACAAGTGCAATCAAGGAAAATGCACATCATCACAAGGGTATGTATAGGATCATGATGGGCCAAAAAGTGGCAATATGTAACTGATATGATGGTCCATGTGGTTGGCAACTTTTTTTGTACCCAAAATTGATGAAATGAAAAGGGTTTTTAAAGGAGATTCTTAGCTTTCCACTAGTATAAATTATACTTTACTTTGAATTTAATAAATAATTATTATTCATTTTTTATTTGAATTACAACAAAAGTCCTATTTGATAGGCTGATTGAGAGATATCTATAGCTTTCAAAATGGTATCACATTTTTTGAATCCAAAACATGTGTCACATTCTATGCTTCGTATACTATAGGATTAAGAAAAGAAAAATTGAATTTCATGAAGTTTTGACCAAGTTAAGGTGGTCAGACATACGAGTTTTTATATATTTTAAAAGTTGTAATAAAAAATTCATAATTAATTATTTACTTGAAAAAAATATGCATCACATCCGGACATGAGTACTCTACTTATATCTAAAATCTTATAAAAAAATATTATCATTTTATTGTGGTTAGGGTGGTCAGACAGACACCTACTTATTTTTTCCCTAAAATTTAAGTACTATTGCATTGAAATTTCAAATTTTCACCAAATAGATTTTTTTAAAAAAAATAAACCTAGTAGTTTAGAAACTACATTCAATTTGCTAAAAATTATATTCTTACATATTTTTGAAATAATATAGATAACTTATTCAAATTTTTACGTCAAGTTTCCCAACTCTAATTTTTCTGAATTTTTTGCCACTTAAGGGCCTATTTTTTCCATGATGATCCTGCACATACCCACAACACATGGATAAAATGATTAAGGAAAATATATTTTCAAGTCTTTGAAAATATTAGTACATGTCTACTTCCACCTCTATATATGTGTTTGTATGGATAAATATATGTATGTATGTTTTACTAATAGTTTTGTTACAATTTCCCCATTTTTTCTATAATACTCAATGGCAGATAATGCAACTACTGTTATACAATTCCTCTATTTGTTAGCAGACTACAAAGAAGGTGGGCATCAAAGTAAAATGAAAACCATGGCAACTCAATGAATCTACAAATCTATATCGGAAAAGGAAAGAATAAATTACGTGGCCATTCACAATCTACAGTGTCCTCTTTGTAATGATTTGAAGTGAAATCAATTAGAGGGATTTGAAGGGGCTAATTTTACAAAATGTGTATAGCACCAAAGATGCACATAGTGTAGATATGTGTTACATATGTATATATGTATATGTGTATGTGTGTATGTATTTATGTATGTATGTACATGTATGTATGTATGTATATATATGTGTGTGTGTGTGGGTGTGTGTGTGTATCTATGTATGAATGTGTGTACATATATATATATATATATATACATGGTTTAGTGTTTGTGGAGGTGGTGACCTTGATATGCGGAAGGTGAATGGTAAGTGTTTGCTTCTGTGAGGGTTAATGCATTATGTTTTTTTTGTCCGATGGGGGCTGATGAAGTAAATGCAATATTGAATGTTGTAGTGTGGAAAAGTATACTTTGATTAAGTTGCATTGTTCAAACAACCATTGTAGTGTTATACATACATACATATATATATTCTTTCTTTCTCATCTGTTTCAACTCTTTCCATAAGAAACTATTGATTATGGTAGCTTGCGCCTTCTATTATCCATTTGAAAAAAGTTTTGAGGATAATATATTGACTAGGTTTCATTGTTGAAAGTGGCATAATTGTTGTGTTGGTTTCGTAGTAGAGCACTACCTCAAATGCGTGGTCCTTGCTGGTTTAATAGCATATTACAACCACAATGGCTCTTTTGACAATGCAACTTAATCAATGTACTTCCTTGCACATTATGCAGAAAATGCAACCTACATATGGTGGAATTAAATATTATAGAGAAAAAGATAAATTGTGGAATAACTATTGTACAAAAAATCCTATTCACGGTTTGGCTGAAGAAAATCACATTGCAAAATTCAAACAGATAAGAAACCCTCTATATATCAATATATATACAATCCCTCCTATCTTAATTTGTGTGGTTCTTCACTATTTCCCTAATAATCCTGTTAGAATTTGTGTTTTTCTCTATAATATGCATATATGTATATATACATGTATGTGTATGAATGTACATATATATATGTTTGTATATATATATGTGTGTGTATGGGAAAGTATACTGCAAAGTGTGTGAGAAAATATATTGGTTTGGTTGGTTTGTTGAAATAGCCATTGTGGTGTTGGTTTGATAAAAGACTATTATAAAATTCTTAAAATATAGAAGAGTTTCCCACAAATGATAATGACAATGTGGATCTTGACTCTTCAACAAAAAATATTTGTAAATGTTTCTCATTGGTGAATAAGTATTGCACAAAAAATTATGGAACTATAATTTACAGGGCAACTGTTACATAGACTAGTTGTTTTCTATTAAGATGTTTCATGATATTCTTCTCCCCTCATTTGTTTAAATATCAATAAATTTCATGATATTGTTTTACACTCAACTATTTGAAGCTACCTGTGGTAGAGTATTTTATTGTTCTTGTAACAAGGATTGTTTTGTAATCTTTAACATGCTTAATTTGTTTGGATGGAAAATGTCATCATTCAGATATATTTTTGTATATATAGATAAATAGCTACATGTGTACATATATATATATATATATATCTATTTATTTTTGTTTTCCAAAATGTCTAAATAGAGGAAAAATTGAAGCCATATATGTATTTAAGGATTTCTATTCTTGTTCTATATTCATTTTTTTCTATTAAAAAATATGAAGCAACAAGTAGCAATATTTACAAATGCTTGCATATAGGCATTTATACAAATATAGCAAGAAGATTGTATGCATTCTAAGTTCTCGACCAGTTGGTATTGAATGTTAGAATACATTAATCTTTGATTTTTTACTTTGGTATAGAGTTGTCAATGAGTCAACTATGGTTGGAAGATTCATTTCCTTTAAAGGATTCTAGAACTATGTCTGCAAAGTTGGGGTCTGTGGATGGGTCTCTAGAGCCCCCAAAAATTGATTTGTTGATTGATTTGGTGCCAACTTGTACACCTGATGATGCGAAGTTTGGCTCTGAGGATGCCATCCATCATCCTACAGACTTTGATTCCATAATTTTTCCTTCCATTTTCATTGTACCTTCTGCAAGCTTTCTCTTATTGCTTCCTACCTTTCTTGTTCTTGTTGCTTGATTGGCATTTAGGTGTATACATATATAGCTAGCCCTAGTAGAGGATATAGATATGAAAGTAGACATGTAATGATATTTTAGAGCACATAAAAATGTATCTCTTTGCAAACTTCATTTTCCTTGCTTGTTTTATCCATTTGGTGTGATGATGTGCAATTTCCTTGATTACACTTGTGTTTGTAGGCTGCAAAGAAATATCTGACTTTGATTCCATTTTCAATTCATTCCAGCAATGCCGACGATGTTGTTTTCTCTCTGGTCCTTCAGCTTTTTCCCTTCAAAAACTTTGGTGGTGATGAAGGGTAGGTTTAGCGATACAAGGTTGTCTTGTCTGATAGCCACCATTCACAAATAGGAACTCTCCCTTCCAAATACAATGATATGTTGTTTACAGGTTCCTTGAAAATAGGTTCCCTTGTATATTTAAAAGACTACGTCTATAGGAATATCCAAGATTCAAGGTGGGTTGTGTTGTTTGTTGTATATGTTAAAAAATTATTTAATTTTTGCCTCATATAATTTATCCAATAAATTGTTTTTCTTCTTTTCCAGGGCCTTTATCATAACCAACTTAGTTGTAATTATGTATGATTGTCAAATTATTGGGACCCCTAGGTATTTGTTCAAGTAGCAAGAAGAGAAAATTTTGGCGCCTGACTCACCTTCTCCTTCTAAACAGGCCCTTAAATTTGGTCTACAGGTGTCCCCTAAAAAAAAATAGCCCTCCAAAGGTCAGCCCTATTAAAGCTTTGAACATTTATCAAAATGTTTGGATAGTGAAAGGGCATGTAACACATATTAGGGAGATGCATCATTTCCAGAAAAAAAAGAGGTGAAGGGAAACTACTTAGTTTTGACATTATAGATCATGTGGAGGGGACATAAATACGTATTACTTGTTTTGTTGATATTGCTAAATTGCATTATGGTCAAGTTGAGGTGGGGTTTACTTATTTAATATTGAGGGGATTGGTTTAGGAAGCTAGTAAAATATTCAATAAATTAAATAGTAATCTTGAGATTGTTTTGGATCAAAAATCAACAATAAAATGATCTGAAGATGAGATTCTCGTCCCCAACAAAAAATTGCTTTTGTGCTAGTTAGTGAATAAGCAACTATAATGATAACAACTTCGTTGATATTATTGGCATTGTAGTGCATGTTGGGTACATTTCAACTGTTCATAGGAGAAATCGATCTGAAACAGTCTAACAAACCATTAAACTATATGATGTCTCTAAGATTCTTTCATTGATGTTAATTTGTGGGGCATAAGCTATCAAGAAAAAGGTGATACCTTGCACCAGATGTACCTTGCTGTAAAATAAGTCATTGTTGTTGTCCATAGTGGTCATGTAGGCTACTTTAATGGAAAATTTATCAACACATCAACATGAACAATCCTTGAGATTAACCCTTCTATTCTGGAGGAAAACACTCTTAGATCCAAGGGGCCAATTAAAGTAGACCAAGTAGCTTCGACTTATTCTCCACCTCGGAGGTTGCATCCTTCAAATGATAGACTTACTATTGCATTTATCTTAAATAACTACCTCCATTTGGTAGAAATTGTTGAAGCCATTTTAAAAGCAACCATTCAAATTACAAAAAATGAGACTTTTTGTTACCCTGCTTGCCCCTTGTTTGTTAATGGTAAAGAATGCAAAAGGAAATGCACACATGATTGTTGCCAAATGGAAATTGAGGAATGCAACTATCGCTATATTTTGTAGTTAAAGCTGCAAGACCATTCAGACAACCTTTCGTGTGTTGCTTTTGATGAAGCTGCCACTAGTTTGTTGCAGATTGCAGCAAAAGACCTCTATGCATTGCAGGACAACTCTGACTCTACAACAGATCATGTTGTTGTTATTAAATGCCTTGTTTGTAAAGCATATATCTTTACTACTTTGATTAGAATAGAAACATATAATTCAAAGGAACGCCTAAAATTAACGATTACCAAAGCAATGAAAGTTGATTTCGAAGCAGAGTGTAAACTATTGCTTGCAAACATAATGAAGATATCTACTCTTGCTCCAAGAAAAGGCTCCACTAGCGAGCCTATGCTTTGACAACTTTTTTGCACTTCTGATCATTTCTCACAGCTTTTATTTTTAAATGCTGACTATGGCATGCTAAGACTTCTATTTAAGAAATATGGACATAATTTATACCTATGTTTGCATCTACATATTTGCACGTTTATTGACCTACCATCTTTTTTATTATAGCATGGTGCATCAATTTTGTTGTCATTCTTTCTTTTGAATATTTCAAATCAGTTGGATGGTTATATGATATGTTTACATAGATTGCAATTTGAAAGACTAGTGAACAATTTATTTCCACATATATTTCAAATATTTTCTATATAGGAAATACTCGACAATATATTTTAATATATATTAAATATTTTATATATGGCTAATCATTGAGATTAAACTTATTTATCCAATACATTGTTTCGCTTCTTTTCCAGGGCCTTTATCAAAACCAACTTAGTTGTAACTATGTATGATTGTAAAATTATTGGGACCCCTAGGTATTTGTTCAAGCAGCAAGAAGAGAAACTATTGGTGCCTGACTCACCTTCTCCTTCTAAACGAGCCCTTAAATTTGGTCTACAAGTCCAAAGGTCAGCCCTATTAAAGCTTCAAACATTTATCAAAATGTTTGGACAGTGAAAGGTCATGTAACACATATTAGGGAGATGCATCATTTCCAGAAACAAAGAGGTGAAGGGAAACTATTTAGTTTTGACATTATAGATCATGTGGAGGGGACATAAATACGTATTACTTGTTTTGTTGATATTGCTGAATTGCATTATGGTCGAGTTGAGGTGGTGTTTACTTATTTAATATCGAGGGGATTGGTTTAGGAAGCCAGTAAAAGATTCAATAAATTAAATAGTAATATTGAGATTGTTTTGGATAAAAAATAAACAAAAAAATGATCTGAAGATGAGATTCCCGTCCCCAACAAAAAAAATGCTTTTGTGTTGGTTAGTGAAATAAGCAACTATAATGATACCAACTTCGTTGATATTATTGGCATTGTAGTGCATGTTGGGTACATTTCAATTGTTCGTAGGAGAAATTGATCTAAAACAATCTGACAACCATTAAACTATATGATGTCTCCGAGCTTCTTTCATTAATGTTTTTTGTGGGGCACAAGCTATCAAGAAAAAGGTGATATCTTTCACCAGAAGTACCTTGCTGGAAAATAAGTCATTGTTGTTGTCCATAGTGGTCATGTAGGCTACTTTAATGGAAAAGTTAACACATCAACATGAACAATCTTTGAGATTAACCCTTCTATTCCTAAGAAAAGCACTCTTAGATCCAAGGGGCCAATTAAAGTAGACCAAGTAGCTTCAACGTCTTCTCCACCTCAGAGGTTGCATCCTTCAAATGATAGAGTTACTATTGCATTTATCTTAAACAACTGCCTCCATTTGGGAGAAATTGTTGAAGCCACTTTTAAAGCAACCATTCAAATTACAAAAAATGAGACTTTTTGTTACCCTCCTTGCCCCTTGTTTGTTAATGGTAAAGAATGCATAAGGAAATGCACACACCACTGTGCTGATGTTTGGTTTTGTGATTGTTGCTAGATGGAAATTGAGGAATGCAACTATTGCTATATTCTGTAGTTAAAGCAGCAAGACCATTCAGACAACCTTTGGTGTGTTGCTTTTGATGAAGCTACCACTAGTTTGTTGTAGATTGCAGCAAAAGACCTCTATGCATTGCAGGACAACTCTGACTCTACAACAGATCCTGTTGTTGTTATTAAAGGCCTTGTTTGTAAAGCATATATCTTTACTACTTTGATTAGAATAGAAACATATAATTCAGAGGAACGCCTAAAATCAATGATTACCAAAGCAATGAAAGTTGATTTCGAAGCAGAGTGTAAACTATTGCTTGTAGACATAATGAAGATATCTACTCCTGCTCCAGAAAAAGGCTCCACTAGCGAGCCTACGCTTTGACAGCTCTTTTCACTTCTGATCATTTCTCATAGCTTTTAGTTTTAATTGCTGACTATGGCATGCTAAGACTTTTGTTTAAGAAATATGGACATAATTTATACCTATGTTTGCATCTACATATTTGCATGTTTATTGACCTGCCATCTTTTTTATTATAGCATGGTGCATCAATTTTGTTGTCATTCTTTCTTTTGAATATTTCAAATCAGATGGATGGTTATATGATATGTTTACATAGATTGCAATTTGAAAGAAAAGTGAACAATTTATTTCCACATATATTTCAAATATTTTCTATATAGGCAATACTTGACAATATATTTTAATATATATTAATTTTTTTTATATGGCTAATCATTGAGATTAAACTTATTTATGTCACATTTAAAATCTGCATGAATCGTATAAGTTTTTTCATTATGCTAAAATCAAAAGTCATAAATTATTTATTCCATCAATTTAATGACATTATATTTGATAGAGTTTCTTTGAATGCTAATCACTCTTGGTTCTTGGTTTCCATTCACATACAAATTTAATGAAAAAAAATATATAAATGTGCTTCTAGGTCTAATGAATATCAAAAGTAGGCCAGAGATAAACTTATCTCGTGTGTGGACCAATCTATATAATAGTTCGCTTCCCAATTGAAAATTCAAGCTATTATATAGACATTTACTATTTGAAAAAGGAAAGTGTGAAAAACCTATTAAAAAGACATTTACTATATAACAATTACCTTCACAATTGTAAATTTATGATTTCTTTGCAAATCTTATTCACCAATGAGGAACATTTAGGGAGATCATTTGTTTAAGAGGTAAGGTCTAGGATGTGAGTAAAATCCCTCAATAACTGTTCTCTATTTTTCTATAATATTTAGTGCCAGGTACATGAACAATGGAAGAGGTGAAAAGATTAGTGACCCTAACCATATCTTTTTGAATAAATAAAGAACATTTAACTAGAACTAGTCATATGGTCATAACTATAACACCAATCCTACATAGAGATAACTAGAAGCGATAAAAAATGGGAAAAAAGTATGTTTGTAGGTATATGTATATGTATATGTATATTTATATGTATATGTACATGTATGTATATGTATATATATGTGTATGTGTATGTATATGTATATGTATATGTATATGCATATGTATTTATATGCATATGTATATGTATATGTATATGTATATGTATATGTATGTGTATGTGTATATCTATATGTATAATGTTGATGTATAGAATTCTCAGTTTGTATTCCTTTCAGACATATATAGTCTTCTGTATATTCCACTATTTCCTTTGGTTACATTGCTTGATGGGTGTAGAATGGTCAAAACCTCCCATGCATTTCCATTGGTTTGTCGATTGGATGTTCAACAAGTGTTGTGTTCTATAATCTTCACTACGTTGTAGACATATTGTTGCTATAAGTTGTTTTTCCTCTACCTTTTTGGTCATTTCATACACACCTAACCACAAATATATATATATATATATATATATATATATATATATATATATATATATATATATATATATATATATATATATATATATTGTGATAGTTTTGTTTTGTAAATTTATAATTTACTAGATTATGGATTTAAACCTTCTCTTATTGCAGGGCTAGACATCCTTCAGTGCAAAGCAAAGTTGTATGCTTTCCCCTATTCTTTCTGCATGGTTACATACATTCCAAAACACACCAAAATCAAGTATGTCTATACAATTATTCCTATACATTGTATGCTTTGAAACAAAAGCTTTTTTCTTTCATTGTTCTCTTCCTTTAAACAATTTTTTTTGTATTTCATTTGCGGAATTCCATTTTCTACAATTTTTTATGAGGAATTCTCTTTCCCTAAAAAAATATTGGAGCCAAAAGAGCTCTAAGAAAATGAATACATGTATCAAAACATAGAAATTTTTTAGTAACTTCACTATTCTCTAATATATAATGAAACACCATTACATTTGTGGTTGGAATTTAATGCTTTACCTGGCTCATAGTTTTCTAGGGGCCAATGAGGCTTCATGATGTCAATATCATGGGAAAGTGAGGAACCATGCAATTTGCACTTCTAACACATATATTCAACTATAATAGAGGAATTGTATAAAAAGTATTAGAATAATACTTATTTGTTACTAAATATTATATACAAGAATTTAGTTCCTCTGTATTGAGTCAACTAGCTACACCATTGCCAACCCACATAATTAACAAGCTCCATGTCACCTCAAAAAAAAGAAAACTACACAAGTTCCCATCAGCTACAACGTTCCCAACGTTGGAAAATCCAATTCACCCACACCACAATGGCTCTTTTGATAGCATGGCTTAATGAAAGTGTGCTTTCCCACATGGCAACATTCAATATAGAATTTACTTCCACCTCCACCCCTGTACACCAACGGGAAGATGCATTCATGCTCGTGCCAACAAACACTTGCCATTCACCTTCCCTATTACAACAACACCATTCTCCACCACTGCCAACCCATGTACCTACGATTTCCCACATCATTGCAAAGGAAAGAAATGGTGCCCTCCCCGCTGGAAAATTTGTAGTTGCATTTTGGGCTATGAAACCCATATTGCCTTAATCAGAAATTCAAGCTACATTGCCTAGGAGTAGATTTAGTACTCAAATAGTGAATTTGAAAAAGAGATATTCCATAACATTTGCAGTAGGTACAATGAAAAAGAACGGCCCATAAATTTCTCTCCACAATACATTTGTCCATGTTCCCATAGTTGCCTTCTCGTTTTCCTGGGGATAGATATTTTTTAGGCAAAAGAAACAAGATTTAGCTGCTATTTCTTCATCCATATAGAAGCATACTGTAAGGAAGCTATGCAAAACTAATTTTATAAAATACCCATGTAAAATCACTTACAGATTCTACATGACCACAGTTTCAAAGCCCTCTAATCTGCTAAAAAATGGATCCATATGCGATAATTTTAACAATAGTCTGCTACCAAACCAACACCATGATGGCCCTTTCAATAGGATAATGTCATCAAAGTATAATTTACCATATTGAAACATTCAATATAAAATATACTCTTCCACACGCTAGCATTCAATATTACATATACTTCATCCATCGCCATTGTGCAATGATAGGGAGCATTGGGCCTTGCACGAAAAAATGCTTGTCATTCACATTCCCTATATCCAACACACCATTCTCAACCGCCACTAGCCCATGTAATTACCAACACCCACATCACCACACAAAAAAAATGGTGGCCTCCCAACCACCCGGTAAATCCCCATCGCCGACAAATCCAATTTGTGCCTGGGTTAACAAAAATCCTGACGAAAACTTCAAACAAAAACCCCCAACCCATGTAATTGCTAAGCTCCACCCTCATGTGAAAAAAAACTTGCTACTCAGCTTCAACCTATCTAGCACACCAACTCCTCCACCCCCAACCCATCTTTACATATAGAGAACTAGGGAAATTGTAACAAAATTGTATACACATCAACAAATGCGTGTATCCTTCCAGCTTCCCAAACCAATTATTCAAACCCAGTTCCCAAGGGTAGAGCCTATTTTCTCTACGTTATGCAATAGTTATATGATTTAATGATCTATGCAAAATGCATATAGAACCACAAGCTTAATTGGAAATTTAAGCTACATTGTTTGGTATTCAATATGATGAACAAAAGATTTTTACAAAATACCCACGTAAAATGACTTACACAGTTCACAACACAATAGTTTCAAAACTCTCAAATATGTTATAGAACAGAGCCAAGGATGAATATTCTTACAATAGCCTCATACACAAGCAACACCACAATGGCTCTTTCGATAATGCAACTTAACCAATACATTTTCTTGCCTTACAAATAAAAAGAACAATGAAAAATAATAGTTTACTATACGAAACTTTGAACAAATGATGAAAAAATAGTATCATGCAAGATATTGGTAGAAGCCAAGCAGTCTATGTAATAGTCGTAAGACATATTAAGATGATACTTAAGATTCAGATGTATGTTGCTCTTCAGTGTTTCCCTATTAGTTATTTTACAATTTTCCTATTTCTCTATAATATCTAATGGTAAATAGTGGACCCCAACTTTACAATATATGCATGTATATATATGTATGTGTATAGATGTATATGCATATATATATGTACATGTATATATATTTTTCCATATATGTATATTTATATATATATGTATATATATGTATTGTGGTGTAATCACGTAGTAGAAAGTAAATGCAATATTCAACATTACAGTGTGGGGAAGTGTACTACAAAATATGCAATAAAATATATTGATTCAGTTGCATTACCAGAAGATCCATTCTAGCATTATCAATATGTTACACAAACTGCACAATTAAATACTATGTTCTTATCAACATGTCAATACTATACAACTCAATGCTATAACTATATAGTCGTGATTCTTACAGAGCATTGAAAACACTTATACATGCTACTTTAAACTCTACTTATAATCACAGCCTACATAATTACACATAAACATAATATACAAACTTGTTTAGATATACATATTTATGTATATCTTTGTCTACATATATGCATATATATCTACCTATACAGATATTTTTATATATCAATTAGGGAATTGAGTACATATATATGTGCATATGTATTTGTTTATCTGCTAGGGAAATCAAGACAATTTTCCTCTTTGTGTGTGATATTCACTATCAAACAAGTGTTATTCTAATACCTGTTATATAATTCCTCTATTTGTTTTCAATATGTACTACGAAATAATGTCTAGCTTGAATCTTATATCAATATGTTTCATGATATGCTTTTCCCCTCATCAGTTTGAAGCTTTACAAATATTGCACGATTAAATGTTGTCTTCTCAGGAAATAGCAACTTCAAACAAATAGCCTATCAGCTAAAGATATAAAGTTCAACAGATAAGAGACAATGTAACTATTGCTATCTTTTGCAATTAAAGTTGCAAGTGTGTTTAGTCAACTGTTACATATACTAAATGTGTTGTGTGAATATGTTTTATTATATTATTTCCTTTATTGTCCATTCTTCTATATATTCCACTTACCAATCTTGTTCTAACCGTCTTCAAATCGTATTATGATTTTTCTTTACTAGGATATCTCTTTTTCGTGTACTTCTTAACCCACAAAAAATGGTACAATGTTAAAGAATTTGGTTCAAAACACCCATCTTTCTACATGTTCCAATCACAACACATATATATCGAGACAATCGTGGGTTTAGTGCTTTTGGATTCTATCATCATATATTTGTTCTTGCTTATATACATAGACACACAAATTATCACACACACTTTCCCATCAAAAGAACATACTCTATTCTATTCATTGTATTTGTCATTGTTTCCACAACTCTTTTTTAAACAATTTTAGTGCATTACTTATACATAGTTGTTTGCCAATATCCCATGTATTCAAAATCTCCCATTTTATCTCTTTCTATTTATAACAAACAATGCTAACCTATTTTATTCTATTTGTATATTTTTTCATTTATAATGTTGCATAAAAGAAATATGCATCAATCTATGTGGTTATGAATAGGAACCAGACACCGTTGACATGTGCTTCTGAGTAGAAAAAAAAACTATTCATAGCATCACACTATTTATCCCTGGAAGCACACGAGAGTGTTTTCTATTATTCCATTCCACTAAAGTGAGCAATTTTTACAATTTTCTACTATTGAACTAGCACCACACCACTAGCAACCTGCATAATTCCCATACTCCATGTTGCCACTAAAGAACATAGGTCAAGTCATCACCCATATAAATTGAAACTGATTTAACTACGATAAAACCAAAGATAGAGAATGATTATGTCTTTCAAGTCTCCAAAATGGGTATAATAGCAAAAATACAAACAAATAACAACAATGATTTCTTACACACAACTATTTGCGAACATGCCATTTATTCAAAATATTTCATTTTATCTCTTTCTTTTTTTAACAAATATTGCTAACCTCTTTTACTCTATATCTATATTATTTACTTTATAATGCTACACAGATACAATAGACATTCAATAAAATTACTATGCTATAAATTCTCTATTCCACATCCTTTCATGCTCCAACAACTTGGCCCAACCATCATTTACTTGTAATTCTTAAGTGTTTTTCCAACAGTTGTTTCTAAATGTCTCTACTCTTCTTATTGTGTGATATGTGGTAAGAGTCCTTGATATTTTCCATGGAACTTACTTTCTTTTCTTGCTTGGGGGTTTGGCTAGAGCCCATGAAGCTTCATGATGTGAATAAGGTAGCGAGGACAATGAGCATGGATTTATTGCTTTTGAATTTTATCATCAATATATTTGTTGCTCCTTATATACATGGACAAATAACGCTAACCTATTTTATTCTATATTTATATTTTTCCCTTTCTAATGTTGCACGAATACAATAGACATTGAAGAAAATTAGTCTATTGTGAATTGTGTATGTCAAGGTACTTGCGATTCTCAAGTGCTCTTCCAATAGTTGTTTTAGAATTTTTTTGTTTTTGTTTTTGTGTTATATATGCTATGAGTCCTTTAAATTTTCCATGGACCTTACATGCCTTTTTGCTCGGGGGTTTGGCTAGAGCCCATGAAGCTTCATGATGCCAATATGGTAAGGAGGACAACGAGCTTGGGTTTAGTGCTTTTGGATTCTATCATCTTATATTTGTTGCTGCTTATATACATAGGCACACAAATTTTCACACACACTTTCCCATCAAAAAAACATACTCTATTCTATTCATTGTATTTTTCATTGTCTCCACAACTCTCTTTTCAACATTTCTAGTAGATTACTTATACACAATTGTTTGCCAGTATCCCATGTATTCAAAATATCCTATTTTATCTTCTTCTTTTTTTATTTACAACAAACAATGCTAACCTGTTTTATTCTATGTCTATATCCTTTTCTTTATAATGTTGCATAGAAGCAATAGGAAAACAAGCAAATTATTGTATTGTAAATTGTCTATTTCATATTCTTTTCTAGTCCAACAAGTTGATCCAATGCTTCTCACTCTTGTTGAACACCACCAACATGACATGTAAGTGTAAAAATGTCTTATTATCAATAAATAGATTTTGTTAACCAACTGTAAATATTATTAATTATTTCAATTACTTTTTTTTGCAATGAAATGTGATTCTGCCAAGAATATAACTTTCAACATAGGCAATTAAGTGTACTCAATGACATGCTATGTGATTCAAAAACATGAAACTATTCTTTGCTAATGACCATCTTTCTTTTGTAGGTGGAAATCTGCATAATTATAATCATCAGATATGCTATTCATTGGATAGATATTTGTGTAGCTCATATTTCATTTAAAATGATGGATATGAAGAACCAAAAGCAATGATTTTTCCCTACAAGGTATGCAGGAAAATGTTATAAAATCCATGGCATTTTCCATGTCTTTAAAATTTCTTGACGTTCGTCATGAAATTATAAGTTATGGAATTTTCCATGGGTTTTATAACATTTCTGACTACATACCCTATAGGCCAAAAGTTCTTTGGTGTGTACATGTAGGATTTTCCACGTGGCGATTCTTTCAACTCAATGCTATGTATACATTTGCTTCAACACAGGTGCTCCACAAAAAAAGTTTTCCTCTCCCAACTATATAATGCTAGTATGTCAGTAAATATATTCAATCAACTGACCATAAATACCATTAATTATTTTTACTTTCCCATTGTCTTTGATCGTTCTGCACATATACTTAGTTACTTTTCATGCTTCCTTTTTTATTCCAACGGGTTGAGTACATCTTTTTGGAAGTCAAATAAATCATTATTTGATTAATTTATTGTTCATGTCTTTGGTTCTTTGTTTGTTGTTACTTTTGATACCAGGTTGAAGGGGTTTAACACTGATCCACTGTGAAATGTGCGAGAAAGTATATTGATTAAGTTACATTATCTAGAGAGCCATTGTGGTGTTGGTTTGATAGCACATTATTTATTGTTCTATCCTTTCATTCAGTGCTTATTGTTCCTATTGATAGCAAGTTGTAGGGTTTTATATTGATTAAGATGCATTTTGCAAATAGTGAGTGTGGTGTTGCTTTAGCAGCAGACCATTGTTAAAATCATCGCGTTCTACTTTGATTTCCCATTTCACATTATTCATTTTTTTATTACATAGATATATGTATATGCAAAAATTCTTGTATATATTTACTATTGTGTTTTCCATATTGCCTCAAAACATGGCCTACCTTCTAATTCAATTAAAATAATAATGTATGTTGAATTTCCATGGTATCTCCCATGCATGTTTCATTCTTCTCTTGCTTGGGGCTCTCGATATAGGTTATGCACCCTCATTATTCCATTATGGTAGGAAGACAAACAAGCATGGGTTTTGTAGTTCTACATTTAATGCCATACATTTGTTCTTACATATATATATGTCTAGACAAATTGTTGTATACATTTGGTGACATCTTTCTAATGTTCCCTGCAAACAATGTGTACCTTCTAATTCAATTAAAATAACTTTACAAAGTATGCATGTCATTTGAATCCTAAAATTATGGAGTTGATACTACTTATAACATCTTCACTTTTTGCAAAAGCCACTTCTGATGACCATTATAACTCAACTAATGGAATCACTTTTCCAAAAGACATAACTATACTAATTGAATCACTTTTTCAAAAGCATACTTGTTAATTTGATCTTAGGGAGATAAAAAATAATGTACAATTTGGTAGCCACTTTGTAATTGGTAAATCATATTCCCAAACACAAGAAACATTTTCCCATTTTAATGAATCAAATAATTGTTTACCTATACAAAAACATCAAATATACGCTATTAACACAAAATATATAATACCATAAATTTTGGACAAATTATAATTATTAAGAAAACTAATACTTTACAAATTTCAATTGTATTCAATTGAGAAAATGTGATTTATAAAGAAAAATTTTATTTAAAAATCATTTTCCTAATATTACTTAAGAAAACTAGTACTTTACAAATTTTAATTGTATTCAATTGAGAAAATGTGATTTATAAAGAAAAAAGAAACAATAAACAAGCAACGAAAGACATGAACAATAAATTACTAGTTTTAGAAAAATACCCATCGAAAACAACTTACAAATTTCGTGCCAGAACAGTTTTACAACTCTCTAGCCTGCTAAAAAATGGAGCCGAGGTCAACGATTTTAACAGTCGTCTGGTGTCAAACCCACACCACAATGGCTCTTTCAACAATACAACTTAATCAAAGTATTCCACACAAAATGGTAGGTGTTTGTTGATATGCCAGTTGAGCATATTCATTGTTCTAATATAACGATGTCAATTGTTTTGGCTGCCTTGTGAAATGAGAAACTCTGGTGTTTATGTTATTTAATCCACAACTTCAAGTTTTCCATGTATTAGTATTCATATCTACTTTAAGATAATTAAATCATAATCAATCAATTGATTCATCAACTAGACAAAAATATCAAATATAGATGTGCATCTAGGCCTAACAATTATTATAGTATAATACATATAAAATTATATGATAGCTTACATTTTTGACAAAAATGATTATTAGTAACAAAACTAATTATTTAAAAATTAAAATTCTATTTAATTTTCCATAACTAATTTATTAAGAATTTTTTTATTAAAAATCATTCTCCTAAGATTATTTTCATAATCAATTTCAAACTAAGAAATATTGATGTATAAATCCAAAGATCAATTTCCCGCACTATGCAAATAGTTATTAATCTCCTGTGGACTACATTATTTAAAGATAATTAAATAATAATCAATCAGTTTACTGGTTAATGTAGAAAAACATATTGATCAAACATGAATTTCCTCTTTTATGCAAATCGTTCTTAGTCTTTGAATGCATTGCCTTATCTTAAGAAAATTAAATAATAATTAATCAATTGATTGATTAACCTAGAGAAAAATGTTATATAAATGTGCATCTAGGCCTACCAACTATTAAACTAAAATAGTCAAAGACAAAAAATCTGCCTCTGGCTGATCCCCCCAGCCCTCCTGTGCCTGCTCTGTTCCTACCCCTGACTGCACAAACCCTAATGCCAATTTGGTGGGCTCTAGATCTCTAGTTAACAAGCTTGTTTCCTACCCTGATGACTCTCCTGCTGTTTCCACTAAAGCGGTGGAGGTCAGTCTTGTGGATCCCCTCTACCCCTAGAATAGTCAACAGGAGAACTGTAGCCCTCCCAGAGGTGCGGAGTCGGTTAATTTTGGGGTCAATTATGATTGTGACCCCCCTTTTGACTTCGTTGAAGCTGCCAAGGGAGGTTCTATGGACCAATTTAATTCTGCCAAATGGTTATTTAATGAAATCAATGAGTTAAAGATAAAAAATCTGTCTCTTCATAGCAAGTTGGGGGAGATTGAAGCCAAAGTTGTGGGGCTTATGCAACTTGAAGTGGAGAAGAATACCGTTGTGAAGGATAACATACAAAAGGACAACACTGGTGATAAAGAACTGGATAAAATTAAAGGTACCATGAAAAAAATTGCTGATCAGAACTGCAGAATTGCCAGACATAACTCTCTAATCATCAAAGCCATGAATGAAATATTGGAGAAAACCCAGAAAAGAGCGTTGATTGTCGACCTTGATTAGGAGAAAGACTAGGATGAGGAAGCGGGGATCTCTAAGTGAACCAGATCAAGTATGAAAAGAAAAGCCCTGACTACCCCAAAAATGACTCAGCTTTTCATGGAGGGAGTCCAGGATATGGTGGACCTGGAAGAAGTTGCTGACGAGCTTCTGAAGTCTATGGATTAACTATGGCTGGGCCCAGTTTTGTCTGCTTGCCGACCGTCTGATGGTTTTTTGGTGGCTTTTTGTGGCTATCTGTTTTAGCTGGTTTTTATCTCTATGGCATCCTTTTTGTCTTTCGAACCTCTGTTTTGGTCTTTGCTTGTAATGTGACTTTGTGGTTTCGGGTCCCTGTAAAACCGATTTATCCCTTTTATCAAAAACTATTAAACTAAAATACACATAAAATTATATCATACTTTAAATCTTGGAGAGAACTTATTATTACTACAAAAACTAATTATTTGAAAATTTAAATTGTATTTAATTTACCAAATGTAATTAATTAAAATCACTTTAAAAGAATTATTGTAATTAAAAATATTGATGATTAATTGCTTCAGATCCAAAAATTCTTATCCTCGTTCACCTCGTCTTATTCCATATTCAATTATTAACATGCTTTTCTTTTTCTGACTTTCTCTAATACTTGCAAATATTAACAACTTCCTTCCTTGCTATCCACTCATTACCAATTTGCGGTAGACCCCTATCAGTTGATCATCGAATGCCTGTGCATTTAACTGCTAGTTGTTTTAATAACAATAATAAACTATCAATCACTAAAATGATTTTATTACAATATGTGAACCTTAATATTCCAACACTAAAAATCATTATTAAATGAAATACAAGTTCTAACAAAACAATCAATTGCAAGACAAATATTAAGATGAAATTCAACGCAATACTATGACAAACAATTTATTAAAAAAAATCCTAAATTACAAGACACTCTTGAAATACACATTGTTATCCTTTAATTAGAAAGCATTCTTGAAATAGACATTGTTAACCATAAATTGCAACATACTCGTGACGCCCCTACCATCTCAAAGAAAAGAAAAGGAAAAAAAACAAAACAAAACTACCTTACTTGGGTTACAACTACTCTTCAAGCCTTTGAAGCGTATCACTTTCAAACAAAATCCTTATAACTAATAAGACGAGTGTTACAGCATGGTATTGGAAGATCCACACGACAGGCGAAGTTTTTAACAACTCGTAAATATAGCTTTTCTTCACAAATATGAATACCAAGAGATCATCTTTAACAACTCCAATATCTATGAGAAAGATAACCCTTCCATCATTGAAAGAATATTGTTCAATAAGTCGGGCCTAGGAGTGGGAAAAAAATGTGGGAACCTTTAGCATGCCGACAAGAGTACGATAGTTGTCGAGGAGCCTGTCTGTTTTATGCGGTTAACGTGGGCAAGAACATCGTGAAAAGTCGGAGCGTAGTGCCTTACAGGCAAATTGACAGGGTGTTATACGAATGGACCACAGTTAGAGCGACGGGCTGCTGACACGTTATGTCCCAAAGCTTGGTCTGTGCCGGCTAAGGGGGCCAAGGGATTGTGAAGGATAAGGGTGACCACTTTAGGGCGAATGGTGGACGTTCTTCGTTTGAAAATTTAGCGTCCCATGGGTTTCAGGGGCAATGCAACTTTGTTCAGAGGACGTCTTGGGCGTCCCCAGATGATGA